>VUQR01009666.1:17143-41134 GCA_015108515.1 Hemichromis elongatus | reverse complement strand
ACTCCTACATTTCTGTCTTGTTCAAAGATAAGATATAAAACAAAGTTCAAAGCTAATCGACCTGTGTGTTCTCCTTTTTTAAAAATAAGAATCGATAAGAGAATCGATAAAGAATCGAATCGTTAAACAGAATCGAAAATGGAATCGGAATCGTGAAAATCTTATCAATACCCATCCCTACATGCCACTCCAAAGAAACTGAAAACTAAAAATTGAAACTGAAATGATCTTTAAAGTTTCCTCAAAATCTTACACAATTCATTAATTTCATTTTGGAAAAATGTTGCCAGTGGTCCAACAGCTGTGTTGCACATGGTTTAAGAAGTGTTAGGCAACTGAAACGACTCAGTGACCCTGACAGTTTACACCGATTCCACATTTTTCTACTGAGTAACCAAGAAAGAAACGTCAGAAGATTGAATGAGATTTACTTTGAAAGCACAAAGATTTTGTCTCTGCAGGGGTCTCAAGAAATATACAAAGACAAGTTAGAGGGAAGTGAAAGAGGGGATCAGCACTGTCAAACTGATCAAATGATGTGGGAATGTGTCAATGTTTTAGCTTTTGCTTGAATCAAAGACTTTGCAGCAAGAGTTGATGTAAGCATGAAAAATCACCATAATTCAGATTTTTTGGTTTAGAGGTGGAGTCCCGTCTAAAAACAGTCTATGCTGTGCATGGGTGTTCAAGTGGCCCAGAAGGCAAAAAGTGTTATTATTATTATTACTGTTATTATTATTATTGCTATTTTCTGTGATAAAATAAATGAAAAGAAATTAGATGTGTCGTAGAGGTCTCACTTAGGTCCAGGTCATCATCACAGATTGTTAAGCAAGTAAAAACGTGCCAATTTTAGTTATCTGCTTTATTTCACCTGGTGTCAAAGATGGACTGGTAATGGTAAATGGACTGGTTCTTATATAGCGCTTTTCTACTCTATCTGAGCACTCAAAGCGCTTTTATACAACTAATGCATTCACCCACTCACACCAGCACATTATAAAGGTGCTATCTAATACCTAACATTCATACACATTCACCTCCGATGAATGCATCGCAGAGCAACATGGGGTTAGTATCTTGCTATTGATGTTTGGCATGCAGACTGGAGGAGCCTGGGATCGAACCACCAACCTTCCAGTTAGTAGCTGACCTGCTCTACCACCTGAGCTACAGCCACCCCCAAAGAGTGGACGGGAATGACTGAAAAATGGAAACACTTGGCAAATGGCATCAACTTCCAGCTCCAAATTTCCAAATAACTCTTCAGCTTAAATTTCAAATCATTTAAAGCAAAAACTAAACATTTGATAATTGAAATGATCAAACACAAGAGAACACATTTTCTGTGTTGCTTAATATGAAATACAGATAAAGCACAGATAAAGGTAGGCACAGCAACTTCACTGTCGTTTAGTACTATGTGCTGTGTCCTTAGAACTGTACATGCACTGACCACAGCTTAGTGCTGACTGAGCAAAAAACAGAAATCCAGCTCTAAATTCGACCATCATTGCTGTCATCTGTCTGTAGACAGCAAATAAGAGCAGTTACAGCCATGTCATTGCATTAGAGAGGTCCCTGTGATATGTGTGATGATTCTTGATGGCCCTTGAAACAACACAACCCTGTACAATGACACAACTTTCTCTAGAGAGTAACAAACAGAAAAGGAAGGACTTAATTCCAGCAAGAGGTTCAAGTATCTGTTTTACAAACACATGCAGGCCAGTTCCCATCTAACCATACTGGAACAAAATTGTAAATGAGAGACACACACTGATGTACTCACTTCACATAACATGACACAAGCATACACACACACACACACACACACACACACACAGACACACACTGTGACTGTAGACTGGGCTCGGGAGGAAAGGTAGAACATGCTGACACACGGTGCATTCTCTCTGAAAAGTGGGACACCCTCCAACCACCCGATCCACAACCACTGACAAGTCCCTTTCAAACTGCTTTTCTTCTCCTGTCTGAGGCAGACAAATTCATCCCTCTTGTCCCCAAACAATCACCTCTTTTCTTCTGCCTGTTAGGCCAATGAAAGGAAGAAGGAGGGTCCAGGACAGAGGGAGGGAGAAATACATCTGCCTGACAGTACTACACTGTAGGCACTTGGCTAATGCGCTGTGTGTTAGGGCTCCTGGGACTGGGCGTCTGGGCCCCACTATCTTATAACAAAATTGACAAAAAGCCCAGGGCTCAGCCCTCAGGAAATCTGAGAGGCAGGGTATCTAGGCCGAGAGGGCAAGAAAGCGGGAAGGAGGGACAAAACATCTCAGGTACATCTTACCTATGCTGGCCTATATACATCTAAAAGTTGGGGTTTGCTTGAAGTGCACAAGCTTGTGCAGCATAGAGCAAATATATTTACACACTTCCTAATGGACACACTCCAAGTTACCATCTACATTTAGCACAAATGATAAAAAAAACAGTCGCTTTTCCGCAATAACTGTGCAAACATTATGAATTAGCCATTGAGATGATCCCTTCAGGTGCCACTAAAAAAGAACAGAACTCACCAAGGTGCCATAATTAAAAGGACATCGGGGGAGAGGGAGACGGGGTGATGTTGGAGGCTATCCCAGTAGATGCATAGTTATAGGTAGGGTCTCTTCTGCACACGATGCCTGTCGATCACAGGAATAACACACAGTGTCAGACAGTCATTCATGCTCACTTCTACACCTACAACCAATTTAAATTCAGCCGGAAGAGGCTGTGGATGAGGATATTCTTTTGATAAATCACCGAATTTCACACTTTCAGTTTAGAATCTCAGTTATTATTTTCTACTTTTATTTAACACTAACGAGGATGATGTCATTTTAACTTTTTGGCCACAAACCATGAGGTGTCTCATCTTTAGGATAAATCGAAAAAAGTTAGAGAAGAAGTCACAGTGGAAATATTAGGTTATGATTAATTCATACACATCTTCATTGTTTTGCTTTAATCTATACATTATACATCTCAGTCAAGTATAAAGGGATTTTTGCAATGTTGTGAAGTTTAAAGTGGAAGTTGGCAGGTGGGAGGCTCTATTCAAACGGCATGGGTATAGTGTGGGGAAAATAATTAATAAGAATCATAAAATCATTAGTCACGTAAAACGTGAATCTAATCAGCATCATAATTTAAATACGTATCAATATCTGCTACTCTTGATGTAACCTAGCAACAGTACTACAGAGGTAAGGTGTCACCAACTTCAAATCACTCTAAACGTTTTCATAATATAGCAAACTAACAAGCTTTGGGTACACTAAGCTGCTGGGCATTTTCATAAATCCTTTGCAGGGCACAAAAGTGCTGTACTTAAATTTGTTTTGCAAAATTTTTTCACAAAAACACAATTCAGCAATGCATAAAGTATAGCTCCAACATCTGATTGGAAAACTCTAGAGAATTAGGGCAACATATGTGAGAATTAAACCTCTGGTCTATAATGTGTCACTTGCTCGGGATTGCTTACCTGTGAAAATAATCTCTCACCATCTCCTTTCCTCTCTTTCTTACATATTTCCATCTATCATGTGTTGCACAGCTGTATCTTTAGCTCACAGAGACACTGTATGAAGAGCTTTGCAGAAACACTCTGTGTGTCTGCTGGTATTTTTTGAGCTGTTTGAAAAGTTGAATTTGAAATTACCTGCCACTTAAAAATATAACAATGTTATTCCCCGTATACTCGCCCATCTTCTGTAGCTAGCTAAACGCTAAAGTACAGCTACATGGCAAGTTTACATTTGCACTATGAACGCATCACAGGAATGAGAAGGAAAAAGGACGTGTTGAAGACGTGCAGGGGTAGGGAACTCCAGGCCTCAAGAGCCGGTGTCCTGCACGTTTTAGATGTGTCCTTAATCCAACACAGCTTATTTAAAGGGCTAAATTACCTCATCAACAAGTCTTGAAGTTCTCCAGAGGCCTGGTAATGAACTAATCAATTGAATCAGGTGTGCTGATCCAGGGTAAGATCTAAAACCTGCTGGACTCCGGCTATCGAGGCCTGGAGTTCCCTACCACTGCGTTAGTGGCCAATGTGACGCCATGATTTTCTTATTACTGAACAGGTATCTCCATGCCATCACAGGAAGCAATGCCAGGCTGCAACACATAAAAAAAAAAAAAAATCATTTAACAATATTAAGAATTAACCTGCTAATCAGATTGAATTGCTCATTTTTTAAAAAGCATTTTTAAATGTAATATCTGTATTTATATTGGTAAATAGGTGTGATGAACAGGATTTTAAACTGGTTATATATATAATATATATATATGATATATGACTTGGGCAAGTGAAAGAGAATGGGTGGATATTTATTTTTTTCAGTCTGTTGCCTCCAAGCCCTTTCACTTTATTCACCATTTACCCACTGTTACCTTTCACTTTCTCTCCAGTGTTACATAAAGTGCCACGTCTGCAGTTGACACATTCTTCTTTGCCGAGCACACCAAGTTCACTCCAACAAATAACTATGCTCTGTGATGGCCATGAGCGAGGATGCTTCAGAGTGTGAGTGGAAAGGAGATAATTACTTTTTGGAGTTTATGCTGGAGGCCAAATGTTTCTGCTGTTAATGTTGCCTCTCGCCTGACCTTCAAGTGACCTGCAGAGCAAACAACAGTTCAGAGCAGAGGCCCAGTTGGCTGGGAACCAATAACTGGAGAAAACCAAATGCAGAATGAAGAACAAGATGAAAAACATGCGATACCGAGGAAGTTGTTAACAGAGCAAAAGCAAAATCAAGCAGATAAAAAACAGAAGAGCAAGCGATTAACAGCTTCGGAAACAGGATGCCTATTTCTGCTGATTTACGTGGTCAAGTGATCTGAGCAAAGTATTAAATCTAACCACAATTTATATCTGACATGTTGCACCTCTAACAATGTTTACAACACTCATCTCCTTTAGGCAGATCACAGCAATGATATCTCACATGGAGCAACAGAGGTGACTACGGTCAGACCTGATAATGAGCTAATCAAAATAAAAAAATCATACATGCAAGCAGCTGCACACACACACACACACACACACCCACACACACACACACACACACACACAAACTCTCTCTCATGAACCTCTGATTCTTTCAACTTTGATTGCAAAGGTGTCCTGATGTGACACATCACATCTCTGTTTCTTCTCACTTCTCTTCTTTCTCGCTTTTAAAAATTTGAGTTGATTGCCTTTCTGACGAGTGCGCTCCTTATCGTCCTCCACCATCGAGCTCCTTTTCATTTCCTCTGCTTTTTATTGCTTTTCTGTTCTTCTTTCACAATTTGTGCAGTTTATCTCTTTAACTCTTCAACCACCAAGCTTAGCATCAATCGATTCCTCATAAAAATCATACAATTCATTTCAATAATTTCACTTTTGTCAGACCCCGCCTCCCCTCCTTTCCCCAACCACAAGTGATTGCTTTACAAAAACATCAAGACTGTCTAAGAAGAGAAGATACACACTCAAACACTTTCACACACTTAGGTGGGGCGAGGGATGGAAATCGGGCCGAGAAACTGGAGATGTGGATATGAGCGCCGAGAGAAAAAGAGGCAGTGAAAAAGAAAAGAGAGGGACAGACATGGATCCGCCTCACCTGTAGCACCTTTAGCTTCAGTGCTTTATATAGCACAGTAGACCCAGCCCCTACAACTCTTTATAGCCATTTGCACACTTCCTCCACCCGCTCCTTCACATCTTTAATTTCAATGTATTGTTGAGGTGGCTATAGCACCCTGTTGTATTGTCTTTTATACAGCCCCAGTATAATGAGGCTGTTTTGTCATCTGCAAAGGAGCCATTTTGTCTGGACAGAAAGCACTGAAGGCATTTTCAGCTGCTACAACTCAATAAGCCAGAAGACAACGTGTGTTTCCTAAACACTTTAACCCTGCAGTATTAGTCTGTCACATGTATAGTGCAGGCAGACCTGCAAACGCACAGTCATGCACTCACATGCACTGCTGAGGCACTTACTTTTGAACTGTAAAGGCTGCAAGAAGATTTATTACACTGATATAATCTGGTAAGTTATGTAAGTATTTTAAAGATCATAACAGTAATGTAACTTAAAAACAAATATTGGCATTATTTAATATTTTTTAAGAAATTGTTTAAACTGGGAAATGTAATAGCAGCGGTCCTCAACCTTTTTTGCACCACGGACCGGTTTATGTCTGACAATATTTTCATGGACCATTCAGCCTTTAAGGTGTTGCGGATAAATACAACAAAATAAAACCGCCACCAGTACTAAAAAAAATAAAATGTATTCATAACACACAGGAAAAGACCTAGGGAAACCGAGTTAACCATAAAAACGATAAAAAATAACGATAAAAAAACCATAAAAACACTGAAAACCATAAATTTCCCACATGAACCTCAACTCTGCTCTAAAGGCATTTTCACTTCTCATACAGTATTGCTGGAGGCCTTTCATAACCTTGGAAGGAAAATATTGTTGAATCATTTAAATAATTGAAAATCATACTTGTTGGCAGCAATCACAACAGACTCATGCTTCTTCATGTTCATTGCTGATTAAGTGCAGACGATATCATCATGATCCTCGGTCTTTGACCTACTATTTTGAGTTGTGGTTAAAAGTATAAGATACTTTATGTTATAGTTCCTGAATGTGTTACTTTCTAGTGCCTCCTCAGTCTGTCATGTCTTCATGTCTGTTTAGATCTAGACTTAGTGTCAAGTTCACATTTTAGTCCGAGTCCCAGTGTGTGTGTTACTTCCTGTTTTATTTTGATAGTCTCCTATCTCTTGTGTGGCTGATGTTCAGTTTTGCTTTTGCTTGTTAGTCATAATTCAGATCAGCTGTGTTTACATTTGTCTCCACTTCCCTTTATCACCCTCCTGTGTATAAATTGTCTATGTCTCTCTCACCGTGGGTGAAATTTTAGTTTTTGTCAGTGAGTTTCTACCCTGCCTACACATCGATTGATTTTGTTTTCTCTGCAGTTTTCAATAGTGTAAATAATACTGAGATTTTGAGCTTAATTCTATCTGATTAGTCCTATAACTGGAGCCACTCTGTTCACCAAACGCCTGCTTAACTGGCAGACAGTGCTCACCTTTTGATGGTCTCAATAGCTTTAACATAGATGATATATAGAGGTAGCTTTTACGTTTGAAAAGTGTATGTGGGGGTGGGGTCTAATATTTGAAAAAGAGTCACAGTTCCATTAATATCTATCATGTGATAAAAGTTAGATTGCTAAAGCAATACTAAACTATAGTAATTTTTAGTTAGCTAATGCCCTGGATAATCATCCCTCTATCAGCTGCAGTCCAGATCTACTCTTCACTCATCAAAACACCAAGATACTAGCTGCTGACCCGAGGCTTTATGAGACTTCATAAACCAATAGGCAATCTCTACGGTAGCTCATCCATCTTTTATATCGTCTATGGACATTCCTGACTGTATTGTACAAAAAACAGCCAAAGTTAGAACACTTCAGTATATAGAAAAGTTTATCGTCGATTCAATGAGTGCAAGGTGCCCAAGTCCTGGGCAAAACAAGCCTAAATTCCCACCCCTACACTACTGTACTTGACATTTGTATTGAAGTGTTGGTGATGATGTGCTGTGTTTGGTTTTCACCAAATACATCACTGCATTATCTCTAGTTGCTCTGTTGTGGTTTGTTCAGATGCAATTTTGCAAACCTAACACATGCTGTCATGTTCTTGTTTTTCCCTCCAGGCAACCCTTCCAGAAAAGCCACAATTCTTCAGTCATTTTCTAATTGTACTGTTCTGAACTGAGGTCTGCAGTCTGAGGTGCAGTTCTTCGATTTTTTGCAGTTTTTCTGAACATTGCACTGTCTGACCTTTGCATAAATTTGCTGGGAGAAGATGCCATAGTGTTAAAACACACCTGCAAACTGCCCAAAGGTCTGCTTTTATAGAGGTTCTCACACTTATTGATGATCAGATAACTCAGTTTCCTAATTCTTGTAGTACTTGTACAGGTATGCAAAAAGTTTTTTTCTCAACTTTATTTGCATGTAACCCTTCATTGTGGTCAACAAAATTTTGATTAGTAACAGTCTTTTGCAAATATAGAATTCAATTGTGCACGCAAAAGGTCTCCGCCTTGTGTGAGTTGTCTAAGTCTTATTTAGCTAATTCAGCATGATTGCAGTGAGAGATGGAGCTCCTTCAATGTTTCAAAAAAACACCAACCTTTCAGCTTTAATTTCACATAAGGAAGACAACAAAGTCGCAGTGAGTTGGGTAGCAGGGTAGATGCTGGGAAAAGACTAAAAAAAACTAAACTAAAAAAAAAAACACTTTAGGATGTTACAATAGAACTCTTTGTAGACAGCCTGACCCTGGGGGATACATTCACAAATCACAAACCTGTGGATGGTGTCATCAAAGCCAGAAACCTAACACACGTAAATTGATGTTTAAGCTCTCCACTGACTTTGGATCCATGATTAAATCACAGAGAGTGTGTGCAAGAGGTTAGAAAGTTACTTTTCGTGGGCAATTAAAAAACACCAGCAGCAGCGTTTTGCTCACAGGTTGAACAGGTGACTATAAGCCATGTGGTTAAAGGCAGCAGTGTGGGTTCAACTCTGCAGTCTTATTGTGTCTCACCCCTGTTTTCATGTCTTCCATTCACTGAAATTTAAAAAAGGAAAAAAGCTCTCAATATTAGCAGCAGCAATAAGAGGAGGACAAAACACTTGGTGTATAAAGAAAAGTGCTTGTATGAACGAATGGTGAATCAGGCTTGGTATGAAGCGCTTTGAATGCTCAAGCAGAGTAAAAATGTGCTATGTAATAACCAGTGCATCCTTTATGGTGAAAAGACGTGAGAATGAAAGTTTATCGTCAGCACAGCAGGGAAGGAGAAAGGTAACATGTAAGAGAGTAGAAAGTGTTTTGAGGGATGCAAAAATATTAGCTGCCAAAAGTGGACTGACTGCAAAAAGCAGCCTTTCAAAGGAAATAAATGTTGGTTTATTTGCAGTCACTTGGCAGAGACTTGGCACTAAATTTATCTAAAAAACCTTTGTTAAAATAGATAATTTTATTTTCAAAGTTATGGTAAATATGTGTGCAAAATAAATAAGAAACTTTGCATTTCTACCTCAGTCTGTAAAACTCTCAGTGCAACTACACTTCTTTTTTTCCCATTCTTCTCCATTCAACTCCTTCTAAGGTCTTGTTCTCCTGATCTACTGATGAGCGAGTCAGATAGCCTCCATCCGTGCTGTGTCACCACACCATGTGCAGGGTGGGGGGTTCAGGGGCCTGGTTTTAGCACAATGTGTTTTCTGTGCCACTGTGAGGGTCCTGGAGTCAGTGTGGGCCCAAGCCTAGCCAGTTACGTCAGTCTGGAGGTCGGAGACTTTCACCTTTACAAAAAACAAAACAAAAATTAAAAAACAGACAAAATTCAAAGTCAAACACCAACAAGATGATGTGTGAAGCAGAAATCTTTCCACTGCTTTGTACGGGCCAAATCTCATCTCAGTAACAGAGATTCGTGTGAGTTACAAAAACAAATCTATCATGTGAACACACATTTATTCTGAGATTTTCACACACTTCAGCCTCCCGTGCGCAGAGTGTAAGGAAATCCATCTGTCTCTTCTAAACTGAATTCTTTGTGATCTACACATGATCAAACTGCTTGCTTACACCCTCTTATTGTGCTTTTTATTGTCATTTAAGAAAATACTTCCTTCATGAACCACTTCTCTGGGCCACATATGGGAACAATGCTGCTCAGATTGCTCCGACAACGCAGCCAAGGAGCTCCGGCACAATCGCCATGGATTGAGTGACGCCGTGAGGTTATTAGTCCATGTTCTGAAACTTCACCCTACTCATCTTCTCCACCTATAAATTACACCTTGTACCAAGCTGTACTCCTGTTACAACTGCATGTGTATGAGTACCCCAGATACCCTGTAAACCATGGTTACTGTACCTTTTCTATGTATGCGTGCACTGCTTTTCATGAAAAAGAAAGACTAAAACTCGCTGTTCTAAAGTGAAATTAAACTTTTTCATCAATTAAGGAGAATTTTCTGAGTTACTTCTTTAAGGGCATAATTTAGGAAAGTATAATCATATAGTTAGCAGCACTTTCAAAGCAGCCATAATAGTTGTCAGACATCCCTCAAAGAAAATCTCCTTTTATGTTTTTATGTGTGTGCCAGGGTATCTTGGAGAAGCTTAAGCACATTGAATGGGTTTATTGTGACAGTTTTCTTACAGTGGAATATATTGTGTGAGTGAGCAGCATATACTATGTCTCTCACACAGACACACACACGCAGTCTTACCACCTATGGCTGCAGGCTGCTGAGGGCGTGTGTGTGTGTAGGGAACATGGTTCCGCAATTTTCTATGACAGGAAGCCAGGCTAGAGTCAGCCCACACACCAAGGATGCTGGGACACTGGAGGCCCTGCGCCCCAACCGTGGGAGAGACGGGAAAGGTAAGAGGAAGTCAACTTCAGCAAGCAAAGTAACAGTATATTAACTGATATCGACCAGTCGGAGACATAATGATTAAAAAACTAAAAATCTGCACAGCGCTTTGAATCTGCTTGGGCAAGAGGGGGTGAAATGATTGACAGAAGGCACACGTCCTCTATTTACACTAAACCCAGAGCCACCTGAGAACACCTCATCCGTCTCTCACCCCTCTAATCCCTTAATGACGAACCACAGAGAGGGAGAGAGTGAGCAGACAGAAGGAGAGATACCCGAGCAGTGCTGTGAGGCCTGTGAATGGAGACTTTGAGAAAACTTTTCAGCCATCAGGTCACAGATGTGACTGTGCAGGGAGCAATAAATAAAGAAGGTAAACAAACATGAACATAGAAAACTGTGTTTAAGATAGCCACTATTATGTTGTTCTGCAAATGAAGAAAAAGACAGCACTGATATATATGTGAGTTATATTTTTTGCAAGGCATGCGCAGCTGCTTTTGAGCTGTGTGTAAGTGTGTGTTGTTCAGATTAATACTCTATTGTGAACGGAGAGGGAGGGCAGCAGAGGATCATGTGACAAGAGTCAGACTGAACCCGGCGCCTACACACTTCTCAGGGGTCACACAGGGGTCGTCATGTGGCTACTGTGCCCACCGCCACATATACAAACACACACACGCATACACAGGAGGCACAAGTGTGTGCGTGTTAACAAACACACATGGACAGGAATATGCAGACCAAGACCAATATGCAAGTTTCAACATTTTTTAAACTAAATCATGCTCATAAATATGTTTTGTTCTGCTACTTTTTAATTTAAGAAACCGCTTTAATTTTCCACATGTGCTAAAAGATATGCAGATCCAGCATCAGTAAACACGTCTTCTCCCATGTTAATTCGTTCTTCTATGACCAGCATATCATGCTTCCTTCTCGGGAAAGGAAGAAAACTCTGCTTCCTCCTCTTCTCTTTTTCCCAGGTCATGTAACCCGAGCTTCCCATGTCCTGTCCTTTCTGCATGTTATACCAAGCCATTAGTGACATAAACACAGTTCAGACGCAAAGGGAAAAGAGATTGGGGGAAGGAGACTTTGGGGAAATGACAGAGAACAAGCGAGACAGAAGGAAAATACTTTGTATAGGGTGAAGAACCACATTATTAAGTTGGAGAAGAGAGAGCCAGAGAGTGGAGGTATATCAGATTTCACTGTGTTTTCATGTTCTATCTCCATTACAGTAATGTGTTGGGACCACTTAAAATGCATTAAAGCATGGTGATACCCGCAATAAACAGCATTACACAATGAATTAGAGTATGAGAGGCAGAGAGAGGCACTAAAAAATCTAGAGTGTGCATACTTAACCCCTCCGCCCACTCCTCTTCCTCTCTCCAAACACACACAGTAAAATGACTAACTTCATTAGCCTCCCCATTCCTCTTAGTGAGCAAAGCGAATTGAAACCTAATTACCACACCAGAGCCAAATTAAAAGCTTTTCCTCTCAATGGCTGCAATCCATCTCTTGACAAATGAACAGTGCCACTTCCACAGTGTTAATGCTCGCTTTCTCCCTCTCCACATTCAAGCATCTTCATTCATGCCAGCACGCTTCCTTTCAAATAACACTGAGGCAATAGCTTTGCTACAAGCGACACATTATCTCACTCACACTAATATCAATCACATTTCTAAGATATAATATTAGGAGTAAATAAAAAAAAAAAATCTGCCAGATCATGTTTGCTGTTAAATAGACCTGAGTGTAATCGATTAAGTAAAGCTTTATTCCAACACCTCAGCGAGAGATTTGTCATCCATTAAGATGCTTACTGAGATGCTCATTACGGTTTTTCTTCCTCATTTTATCTCGATCAATCAGTCATATGTGTTTTCTTCCTATTTTAAGCCCTCAGTGTGGCCCTCAGTATTTTATATAGACTGAAGACCACAGTCTAAACAATAATGAGTATAGTCCAAATAATATTTAATATAGGATGCATACAGTGATGTGAAAAAGTGTTTGCCCCCTTCCTGATTTTCTGTTTTTGTGTGTTTGTCACACTTGTTTCCTATCATAAAACAAATTTAAATATTAGACAAAGATAATAGATTTAAACAGAAAATGTAGCTTCTAAATGAAGGTGTTTATGATTAAAAGGGGAAAATTGTATATAAAGTATAACATAAATTCCATGTGGTGTATCACATCTTTGCAAAGCTGAGTTCAGTCTCTCTAGCCACACCCAGGCCTGATCACTTCCACACCTGTTCTCAATCAATCAATCACTTAAACAGGACCTGCATGACAAAGCGGAGTAGACCAAAAGATGCTCCAAACCCAGACATCATGGTGCAATCCAAGGAAATCAGGAACAAAAGAGAAACAATGTAACCAAGATCTCTAGGTCTGGAAAAGGTTTTAAAGCCATTTAAAGCTGTGGGACTCCAGTGATGCACAGTGAGAGCTGTTATCAACCAATGCCAAAAACATAGAACAGCTGTGGCCGGCTGCCCAAAATTACCCCAAGAGCACAGCAACAACTCATCCAAGAGGTCACAAAAGACCCCAGAATAACGTCCAAAGAACTGCAGGGCTCACTTGCGTTTTGCCAGAGAACATCTCGATGATGCCCAAGACTTTTAGGGAAATATTTTGTGGGCTGATAATGCAAAAGTTTAAGTTTTTGAAATTACATCTTCAAACCAACAGTGAAATACGGTGGTGAAGTATGATGGTCTGGGGCTGTTTTGCTGCTTTAGGAAAGACTTGCTGTGGTAAATGGAACAACTCTGTTGTCTACCAAAACATCCAGAAGGAGAAGGTCCAGCCATGTGTGCGTGCTGAAGCGCACTAGGGTTCTGCAGCAGGACGATCATCTAAAACACACCAGCAAGTCCACCTCTGAAAGGCTTAAGAAAAACAAAATGAATATCTGTCTTGATGCCTACTCAATTATCCAGGTAAAGAAATTCCCCAAAAGTTTTTTTGGTACAAAATGAACACTTTGGAGCGGTCTAGTCAAAGTCCTGACCTGAATCTGATAGAGATGCTGTGGCATGACCTTAAAAAGGCAGTTCATGCTCAAAAACCCTTTCACTTCTTCACACAGGGCCATTTAGGTTTCTTTTCCCCCTTAATAATAAATACTTTCAATCAGAAACCTGCTTTTTGTGCTTACTTGTGTTATCTTTGCCTAATAATCTAATTTGCTTAATGACAAACATACAAAAAATAGTACTGGGATCCTCCTTGTTTGTCATGAAAGATAAAAACTGTGCAAGAACTGACATGATTTTTAGCTCCACTTATTTTTTATTTTGTCTTCTATGTATAAATGACAGGGTTAGTCCTCAACAAATGGCAACACATCCGTCTGAAAAATGAAGCCAAAAGTTGCAGTTTCTCAACCAGCTATTTGAGGCTTCAAAAAGTGTGTCGGTCCCACGGACTGTATTTTTGTTTTAGCTCTATAGCGAATAAATACTAAAATTAGTGCAAGGTTTGATCCTGTTTGATGTCAAACTTGAGCATTGCCAAGACATTGTTGGAAAAGCTTTCCTTGTTCTGGTTGACTTCACAGATAACGCTCAATTAAAAAAGAACTGAGAAAATAAATTCACCTATAACGCTAGTAGTTTAAACCAATGCATTTGCAATAAATAACTGGCACAGACATCCAGATGGAGCTGTGTTAAAACACACACAGCTTGTTGCCATTTGAAAAGGAATCCTTTGAAAAGAATCACAGTGGTGGGGGTGGTGGTAAAGGAGTGAAGGAGGTTACTGTAAGACTTTCAGGATGTCCTGCACACATTAAGTGTACTCACTAATTTACCAGCTGTCCATCTGTAATTTCACTTAGTAATTAATAATGCCATGTATCAGTTAGAGATCAGATGTTTTGCTTTGTAGGAGGGTATGCTTAATCCAATGAAGTTGTCCCTTAACAGATAGTGCAGGCTCCCAGACAGCAAGGTTATCAGACTGGCTCTCTGCTCACTGCCACTTAATGGAGATCGTAGCAGATTGTGGCTCACAAATTCACTATTACCGTTACATTCTGCTATCTTTTCTTGTCTGTGGTATTTCTACTTTTTACAGGGAGATTTCTGGCTGACTTATAGGAAATGGCTACAGCCACTGATTATTCTGGGAACAAAGATGCAAAGCCCACTGCTGGCTTGTACATTCCAGGCAGTCAAGTCTCTCCTCATCAGGCTACTCGTAACATAGATGGTCAATGAGAAGCTGGTTTACAATGAGATTCCATCTGATTGATTCACTAAAATCAAACCTTTAAAAAAACGACCAATGCTAATACATGTAATGTTTACTCTGCTAGTAAACGCACCATCCCAAAATATACGGTTATCACACAGAGGGCAAAGTGCTCTTCACTTAAAAGTCTTTATCACTAGTCAATCGTGGTCGAACGAGTTTGGATTGATGGTGGATCACTAGTGCTCAGTCTGCAGGTACTAATGGCATTATTTTTCTTTCTGCTCGTTCCATCTTTATCTGTCCATCCTAATCCAGTTAGAGACAATGAAACAGCCCCAGAGGGGTGCAGCAGAGGACACCACCCCAAACACATTACGGCCTCATGTCTGCGGCCAGAGCCTTTCTGCTTCTTCATGTGTATGTGCAGGCATTGTAGCCTCCAAAAGACAACCAAGGACTGAACAATACTGGTGCAGGTGATGTGCAGAGAGACCAAATTTATAAGCAAATACATTCAAGAGGAGCACAGGATGCCTGGAACCATGACAAAAAACAGTGAGCACACTATCACATGGACACAGCTTTCTCTTTACATTTAGGGAGGTGGTTATTTTATGCAGCACCATGGTTTGCACTGTCTTTGTTTTGTCAGCAAAGCTGCTTAGATCTATTTGGTAATCTTAGACCAGACTGCTTACGAGTAAAGCAAAAGTAACTCAAAACTCAGCTTTTATTGCTGGACAGCAAAAGAACTGAAAACTAACTAAAGTGGAAATATAAACTAAGCATAAACAGGTAGAACACACAGCATTGTATGTGGGAGATCGTGACACAGACCAAGGAAAACACAGGGCTAAAATACACATAGGGATAACAAGGGAATGGGACGCAGGGGACAAGTACAGCTGGGAGAAATCAGACCTAACGAGAGAAAGGAAGCAAAACTAGAAACACTGACATGAGACATGGACTTGACAAGGGGATACAGCTGACAAGGGACGCAGAGACAGAAACCGGGAGACTAAAAACTCTAACATGGAAACCAAAAGACTAAAAATGATAAATAATTACGAAATCAAAGTTCAGTAATAATGTAAAACTCAAAACACTGGGTCTATAATCCAGTTACCCTAAGAGTATCTTTGTACTGTAATTGTTTTATTTAATTTGTATTCAAATATTTAACAGTTTTACCATATAACATTAATACAAGAATGTGATAATGGAGGACAAGTTATGGTTAATCAGAAGTCATAAACTGCACAATAAACAGTGTCATATCTGATTTTTGTAATTGTATCATTTACACTTAAGTGTTTCCTGTTGTGACATTAGTGAAAAGCCACATGTGCCTTATTAATGTCAGCGCTAGCAGAGATTAATACCTAGACAAAGCCAACATAACAGATCCTGCATGCTCTCATTTCTAATAGCATCCTGTGTTGGAGTGCTAGACAGGGCAAGAGAAGTGATGGGGAAAGTTAAGCGTTACATGGAGCCATACTTATCATATCTGCTATGCTGGCCTACCATCTCTAAAATTTAAACTACTCTACTTCCCAACTCTTCTCTCCTCGGTCTCTGTAAGACCTTTGCCTTGCCACTGGGTACAAAGCAGCAAACTTGAAAGACTGCAAGAGAGGAAGGAGTGTAAGGAAGGTGTGTAAACCAGATCTTTGTCCGGGCTATAGACAGAGGTGTAAAAAGAGGAGGGAACATAATTTTGTCCTGGCAATATGATACATCCAGAGGAGCTGAAAGATAAAGGCTTCACTTCAGATATTGATACTGTCTAGCATAAACGAGCTGAGGATTTCATAACAGAAATCTTTACAGTTAGAGCTATCACTCTAAACTATCACTCGTTGATTTGGGAATGTTTATGCGGCAGTTGAAACACAATACAAAGAGCACCTTAAATCTGATTTCTCAGTTAGAGGTCTGAGGTTCCCCTGAAAACCTGACAGACTAAAAAAACTGTTAACAAACTGTTTACCAATGTATGCATTCAGTTCCAGTTATGACATTACAGCCATTGTTAGTTATAGGACACTGCTGTGAAGGGTAATTAATTTATGGTAAATTTGGCAGTAGGAGGTTGAGAAAAGCAGCAGGTAGGCATGATTCAGTTGGATATCAACCCTCAGCTCTGCTTACCACAGTGATTGTCCTACTGTTCAGAGCGAGGTTAACCCTATGTATTAAAGACAGGCAGCTCATATTTGAAATGACTGATTTATTACAGCGGCAAAATACAGTTAGAGTTTGGCATCTCATCTCCAAGATCATCACTCCTCACAAATATTGAATAGCTTTATTGTCAATGTATGATGAAATAAAGTGAAATCCATGCAAAGTGTTGTGTCCTGTCTGTTAAACAGTGAATGACCAGGGTGAGGTGGGCTCATTATGATATTATTACCCTTTTAGAGCCTTTGTCTTTGTCTTCTTTTTTCTTCTTCTTCATCTCTATCGCACCCTTACCTTACCTTACCGTCCCCATCTGTCACACCAATCCTCTGCGTTTCCTCCGCCACCACATCCATGAACTTTTATCTGTGGTCTCCCTTTTTTCCCCCTGCCTGCTAGCACCATATTCAACATACTTTGCTCAGTGTATCCACTATTTCTCCTCTGCACAAGTCAAACTTTTGTCTAGACTTTAATGCCCTCTATCTTCACGGTACCCCATCAGCAAATTACTTTGTGAATATAATTCACCAGGACCTTGATCACTCACAATAATTCCCCAGGGATGTGACAAGACGTGACTATAAAGACTTAAAAAACCTGTTAAGATAAACACATTTATGAAAGATGAATTCTGAAATATTAGACAGAAGTAGACAGAAAGGAGCTACAGTCATGTGAAAAAGAACGTTTTTGCAGAACTCTATGCAGTCCTGTGAAAAACTTAACAAACTAACAGTTAATGACTCCCTCCATAAGAATTGAGGGTATTTAGCAGCCAGTTGCAGATAATCAGATGCACTGTATTAACTGATCATCGACACATATCAACCACATGTATAAAAGCTGATGTTGGTTTGTGTGGAGCGTTCAGGTCCATGTTAATACAATGGCATATTCTTTCCAGGACTGACAATCCCAACAAATTTACCCCTGAGGTCAAACGTTGCAATGCTCAGAGAAAGTGCAGAAAACCAAAGAGCTCTAGCTCAGTCACTACAGGTCTCAGCTAGCATGATGGATATTAAAGTTCATGACAGCACAATTAGAAAGACTGAATAAGTCTGGTTTGTCTGGAAGGGTTTCCTTGAGAATGCTTGACAGGATGGTTTATCTTGACAAAAGTGCATCTGAACAAACCACAGGACAAGCAGAACTATTTCCCTTGGACAGACAAGACCAACGTGGAGATAAATGGCCATGATGCATTGTGTTTTTGGCATAAACAAACAAAGCATATCAGCAAAAACACCTCATGCCATCTGTTGGGCACGGTGGTGGAAGGGTGATGTTTTGGCTTTGTTTTTGCAGCCATGAGACCTCGGCACCATGACGACTTTAAAAAACATCATGAGGTGACCATGAACTTTATAAGTCACATGTGAGGCCATGTGTCTGACAGAAAAAACATGGCAGAAATCAGGTCATACAACAGGACAATGAGCACAGCACCAATCCAACTGCAAAGTGACTTCAAAGACCCAGTCTGAGTCCAGACCTCAACACAACTCAAATGCTGTGGCAGGACTTTAAGATGGCTAAAGATGGTTGTGGGATGTGTGTAGTTTTTAACAGGACTGCTTCACATAATTTTATCTCCTTTCTGTCTATTTATGAGATTCAGAATTCATTTTTTTTTATCTTAATCTATAAAATTGTTGTTTTTTTATGGGACTTTATGGTCTTTTCACATCTCTGGGCAAATATTTAGAGTGAACTGGAGCACCATAATCACCAGCCAAATCTCATAAAATATGCTTCAAACATTGCTCTTCCCTAAATAAAGTTTTAAAAGCTTCTTTTTTTCACCATTCATGGCTTTAATGTCCACGTGCAAAGTTTCAGGACAAGCACTTTTTTAAATAAAATCCAAAAACAATTTATTTCTTCTTGTTCTTTTTATTTATTGTATACTTGTAGAAATTACATCATCTAAGTGCAAACATTCAAACACTAATACGTTAAAGTCTTTGCTGAATTCATATTTATTACACTCAATCTGGATTGCTTGTGCTTTCGGGTTCAGCTCATTTTCAATAGTGCACTTCACCTCATCTCGGTTAACCACACATGATCTGGAACAAATCCTCGCCACACACACACACACACACAACACTTAACACTTGACCTCTAACTCAGCGAGCAGTACCACACACAGTCGCAGGCTGTTAGAGTGGGATATAAATAGTGGGAGGCAAGAAAAAGACACAAAGAAGAAAAAATGAAGGCACGAGAGTAGAGTGCATTTCTCCACTTTATGCCTTTAACATTCAGTCAGAGCTCTCTTTATTATCATGCCCTATCATAATTGTGACAGTGATTATCTGTCAAGGATTGTGCCTTCCTTTGTGTGCTCTCTATTCACATCTCCAAACTACGAGCACTTTAACTCCTACGGAAGTTCTGAATCAGATCATAAGTTGACATTAGAGTATTAGAATGAGAAATGATAGCTTCTTTCTTTTCCTTGCACCCTCATTCGTTCTCTGTCTTTGTCACTCGTCCTTCTGACTCTATTCACCGAGCTGCGACCTTTGTGCTCTTTGCTGTGTGACACAGGAGTAACAAGTTGTCAATACAAATGAACTGAGATGAGGAGGCAGGGGGGCCGAGAAAAGCAATTACAATCTCCCTTAATCCCTCGCGGTTCCAAAAGTCAAAGATTTAGCCTGTTTTTGCTCACCTCACCTCTTCAATGTGAGCGTGTGTGCTGGTCCTAATCAGGATATAGTGAACAGGGATCAAGTCTCTCTTTCACTGATCAGGATAACTTGTCTAATTAATCCAATCTCTCGCTCTTGAATCTCCATTCAACCTGAAGGTGAGAGAGATGAATCTGTGAAAAACCCCAGTTCTTTTAAAAAGGGGACAAAACGCGTAGTGATTCAACTGATGAGAGACAACGGCTGTGGGCAGATGTGGGGAGTGACAGGATGGGAGAGGAGAAGCGGTGGGAGGCAGGTCTGGATTAGTTTCTTACCTATTCACCACCTTCAGCTAGAGGAATTAGACAGGGGGGGACGGGGAAGAGGGCTGATAGTTTTAACAGTGTGAAAGGAGCCCTGATAAGGAGCAGAGAGAGAGGCCGGGCATGGAGAGGATCGAGATGGGAGGAAGAAGTTAATTACCTGAGCAGAGGGCATGGAGGGAGAGGTGATTGGAATGAGGGAGGAGAGATATCTCACATGGTTACCCTCCAAACTCCTCGATGCATACTTAAACAGATTTAAGGGGGAGGAGTGGGAAGACAGGGTTGTTTAAGTGGTCTCATGGTTCCTTCAAGACCACAGACAACACTGGAATATTAAATGGGGAATCAAATGGAATTAGTCATCTTTATGCTCCCACAGTGCTGCAGGCCTGCAGCAGTAAAACCCATGAGGGTAAGTTTAAAATATAGGTTGCTAAAGTTTACTAAGAGGCCCAATAGCTGCATTTCATGCAATGGCATGAAAATATTAGTGGCAAATGTTGTTGTGGGCATATCAACTTTAATATAAATAGTGTGATCTCTTAAAGAGCGCGTCTGAAAGATCAAAAGAGTTTCACAAGACTCAGAGAGGAATGCAGGGATGGGGAGAATTAAAGGATATGAGAGGAAAAAGGAAAAGCAAAGTCCCATTAATAGAGCCAACTTCAGAGCCAAATTACAGAGGCGCCGCAGAGATAGTGATCAGAGCCCAGCCGTGCACCCTGGGTCTGTTAACGCAGCACTCAGTGCATTTACATCACGATCATTACCGCCCTTATCATCACCATCATTCAAAGCTACACATGAAGCCATATAAAAGCTGTAATGGACTGCATTAGTTCACATTGTGAGAGGTAAGCTCCTGGTTGGGTCTAAAGTCGCACCACAAAATGGGGAATACAAAAAAAAAGACAGTCAACATTTTGGAACCACCATTCCTTTCAAAAGAGGAAGTACTACAGTCAAGGCCCTTTTGTGATTGGTCCCTGCAGACCAGCCCTGCGGCCCATTCGCTGGCTGGACGGTAATTTTGTTAAGGGCATGGGTTGCTTCCTGTGCTGGCTAAACATATCTGTGTAAATGAGGTTTGGGATGCCTAAGGGGAGCGCGGCCTGGGAGGGAACGGGGAGGTCCGAGTAATGGAGACAGTTAAACAGAACACCACGGGGAGACAGCGGGGGGAAGGTGGGGGAGGGAGGTAAGGAGGGCAGGGACGTGGAATGAGGAAACGATGCCGAGGTAATGGAAGTTAAATTAAGTGGAGATAGAGGGAGAAATACAGCTGCATCAAACTTGCATTAGCTTAGATTAACGGGCCTGGTTTGAGTCACTGCTCTAATATTTCCAGACGTCAAACAAAGTTGACCCGGCGAGCTGAGAGCTGTGTTCTCGCTGACCTACTGGGTCACCACCAGCCTAATGTCTCACCCAGCAGAAGGAAAAACAAACATGCAGCTAAATCTGCTCAGATTCAAGGCTTTTGGAGGGTTTTTTCTTACCTTAACCTTAAAAGTGCTCTTTGAATTGTTTAATTATCTTCAGCATTTTGGTTTGAAGAATCACTTTTTGCCTTCTAAATTGCAATCTTTTACACAATGTGGCTCAGGGAAATCTAAAGTGTCCTTACAGGTTAAAATAAGACTAAAGAAAGCTTATTTCTAACACACTGGGAATAAGAGACACTAAGCTGTTTTATGTTAGCTAATAAAAACTGATAAGATAACATAGCCTGCTTAAGTATGGATAGCAGGGGCAACTCTACCCTGTGGTCCACTCCAAATCCAATTACAGCCAAACAGTGACAGTCAGCAGCCTAGAAGCCAGGTACCTTCCACTCCCATGTCCCCTGAGGCTGGCACACCCCTCTCTCCATCCCATCCATTCCTTCCTGGCTCCACTCGGCCCTCTCAAGCCCATAATTGGATTGGTCAACAGTTAACTACATTATAGCCAAGCAGTTAGGTACTTGATATTTCTAAGTTGTTGGCAGTAATTTGCTCCTATTAGCAGCTTTTACTGTGAATAAAAGTCACTGCGCAAACAATCAACTAAGTAGGGTTTCAGTATCCAGTGTGTTTGCGTGCATGTTCATGCGCATAAAGGGGTGTTTGTTTCCGAGGAAGATTCAATTTGAGGAGTTAAATCTAATCAGAGGACACAGAAGTCTTGCAGGATAGCCTGTGCTGAAGATGGTGTCAAAGGTGGCCTGAACGGCTCTGGTTCCCCCCCTCAAGTGATCCGGTAATAGAGACCAAGAGGTTGTCGGATGCCTCACTGTACTAAAAGAAGTGTGCGGAAGGAGACAAGGCAGCAAACATGTTATATTTGAATACATTGCGTTCTATATGTATCTCTACATGTAGGAAAATGAAAATCAAATCATAATGCAAATGTACTCCAAGGATGCTTCAGTGCAAAATTACAGAGTCTGCAATGTTGACTGTTTGTGTCAGTGCAGTTCATAGTTAGAGGAGTTGCTTCAGATGCTGCAGGTTCTTGAGATAAACTTCATCCCATAGATTGTTGAGACACATCATATTGACAAGATTAAAAACAAAGAAAAGACAAAAAAATCCCAACAACCCCAAAAGAACTTGAATGGCATGATTTTTACATTAACTGTGTTTTACAACAATCAAGCTTCTCTTCTACTTTTATCACTTTTATTTTTGATCTTTTTTGATAGCCACTTATCCAGTTCAGGCTTGCAGGGGGCTGGAACAGAAGCCTATCACTGAGTGAGAGATGAGGTGCGCCCTGGACAGGTAGCCAGACCAACATAGAGACCCTTATGGCTAATTTAGAGTCACCTGTTAGCCCTACATGCATGTCATTGAACAGCGAAACAGACTTGAAGGTGCACCCTCCCAATTTATTATCATTATTTTTTTACATTTAATAATTATTTGGTGTATTAAATAACTATGTTTTGTTCTTTAAACGAGAGTTTCACTTGAAAAGTTTCCATGGAATCAGGGAGGGCAGATAAATTCCAGCCAAAGCTTGACACAGCAGGCAGATTAGTGAAAAGTTATAAATGAAAAAAATCTGCTATTATTCTAAAATGTTCTGTCTATATTTAATTATTTGCAGTGCCTGTAAAAATTAACAATAAAATAAGATTTGTCTTAAAGTAAAACAACAGCAGAGGGTTTTCTCAGTTTTATCCAGCTGTACTTGAGACAGGTTATTTCTCCAGTTTGTATCTGTCTAGCTCCATGCTGGGGTAGATTAGATGAACCAGCGCTTTGAACAAGGGGTCTAGTTTTACCAGAGACATCCTCGCTGCAGAAGAATGGGAACGTCTGCCTGTATGTGGTGACAGCGGAGTCCAAACAAAAATCAGATCTGATGGTAGAAGAAAATTGCCAAGAGAAGAAAACATAAAAGGAGATGCCCGAACTCCTATTTTCATTAAAATTTTGAGCCTAACTCTGTTTTTCCTCTGCTTCCTATGTGCAGGCACAAAAGAGGAGAGCAGTTTGCTGACATTTATTTTTCACATACAGACTGAGGGGGAGAGGTGTAGCGGAGAAACTAGCAGAGGGAGAAAAAGAAAAAGTAAGGAAACAGTTGATGGGTGGGTGGGTGGTGGGGTTGTTTCTGAGTGTGTCTGTTTGCGAGGTGGACCTCGCCACCTGTCGGAGCCCACATTCCTGTGCATTCCTGGGATCCCACAGACAAAGCGTGGTGAGAGGGCCAGGAACTGACCTCGGCTCTGCCTGTCAACAGCAGATCTCTCTGATAGAGATTTCAAGGACCCATGCACATATATGCCTGATCCAGAGGACACAAGAAAAACACTTTTATGACCAGGTGCATGTATGTGCACACAACACAAGACGTGAAAAAATGGCAGCTTAGCTCACAGTGTATTTATTTGTTTATTTACTAAGATAATTACAGATATTACAGGAAAAGTTTGATATTTTACTCTCATTTAAGAAAGTGAGACGAAAACATTAAACCCATTCTGATGAATATATGAAATGTTGCAGTCAGTTAGCTTTTTTATGCTACAGTCAAAAAAGAAAATAATGGTGCAAACAAAATTATTATTTTGCAACCGCGTGCAATGAATCTTGTTA
>VUQR01009655.1:1385-16765 GCA_015108515.1 Hemichromis elongatus | reverse complement strand
GGGGGCGTCAGAAATGTGAGCAGGCTCCTTCTGGCTTGTATCACAGAACAACATGTGGTTAGAGTGATGCCAATTTTGTACAAGCTCTGCAGGCAAAGTTGTGTTTTCGGTTTGTTATTAGGTTTTACTGTGAGGACTGACATCTGCACTTGATTTTACCATTGGTCTTCCTCTAGGTTTTATATCACAGTCTCTGTGTCCAGTCTTCATTTTTTCCCCCTCTGGTATAGACTCGCTGTCCCTCTAAATCCTCTCTATATTTTTTCCTTGAATGTTTTTCTCTCTGGTAATGTAATCCAATAACTGTTAACTGGTTGGTAATGAAGTTGTCATAGTGAGTCCACTCCTTCCACTATTATGTTTCCTGGTAAAGCGTTTTTTGTTCATACTTTATTTCACTCATGTTCAAATGGTTTACAGTACGTCGTCTCTCTGTGGCCTCTAAAGCCCTGCTATAGTATATGTAGTTTCAACCGTTCCAAGCAGATATCCTCAAAGCACCCCATCCTTGCCTCACCAGGTGAAAGTCAACATCATCGGGGATGTGATCGACCAGGGCTCCACCAACCTGAGGATCGACCCCGCAGGTTTCAGCCCCCATGCTGCCATCTACTCCATGCGCCCAGACATCCGCTGCATCATACATGTGCACACTCCTGCCACAGCTGCTGTAAGTTCACGTTACCACGCATCTTATTATACCCAACCTAGCAAACATCCCTGTAATGATTTTCCTGCATACTGGTAC
The DNA here is from genome assembly GCA_015108515.1 of Hemichromis elongatus. Classification (NCBI taxonomy): domain Eukaryota; kingdom Metazoa; phylum Chordata; class Actinopteri; order Cichliformes; family Cichlidae; genus Hemichromis; species Hemichromis elongatus. Next base: position 16,017 of record VUQR01009655.1, on the reverse strand, counting down.
TTAATGCTTATTTTTTTAAAATGGGTGTGATTTCAGTTTAGGGTGGATGAATTTGAATAGTGAAGTGATATCCCTTAAAATGAGTCTACATCGGAGAAATGAAAGTACTTTTTGCAACAACAAAGAGGCTCGTCACTGCAGCAGAGAGCGCCAGAGTTTCCGAGCTTTCTTCCGAGAGGAGCACCAGCGAGAAACATCTGCTGCCAAACTTTGAAGAATAATCCAGCTGTTGACAGCTGTAATCCACCTGTCAACATTTCTCATTGTTGGCATGTCTCTGCTGTCTCCTTCTCACCTTTCTCCTGCTTTAGGTGTCATCTATGAAGTGTGGTATCCTGCCCATTTCCCAAGAAGCGCTGATCTTAGGCGACATTGCCTACTACAACTACCAGGGCAGTCTGGATGACCAGGATGAGCGCATAGAGCTACAGAAGGCCCTGGGGCCAACGACAAAGGTATGAGAAGCGAGGAAACTAAACACTGCACCACATCTTCAGTCACTATTGGGAAATTGTTTTTTTGTGATTTGGAGAATCCACACGGTAAATATAAAGTGCAAACAATAAGCTTAGTTTTGTGCAAATGTAATAAAAATCCTTCTACCAGTATCTCCAGCTTCTCCGTAGTCTCTCAAACAAGAGACCAAAACTTTTAGAGATTTGGATCAATTTCAGCCCATATGTTGGGGTTTGGAGTTATCAAGGCAAAGCCTGTTTTTTTTTTGTTGTTTTTTTTCTATCAGCCCTTTGACCTAAAACAGGAAAACGACTGAAATATCAGCGTGTTTATTTCTAATAAGGAGCAGGAGGTAGCAGGGCAGTCGGGCTTGCACGTCCTTTAGTTACCTTCTCCACACCCGTATTTTGGGTTTGCATTCGCCTTCTTTGTCTAAGTCTTGTTTTCTGGCTTCTTTTTAAATGATCACCGGTCGATAGGATTTAAACTGGAAAACATTCAGGGATTTCAAGGGAGTTTCCACTGCTTTTCTGTTGCCAGGTTCTGATGTAATCGCCCAGTGGCCAAGCCCTTGTTGATACATAAAATCATAATGATTTCAACCTTTATCCAAACAGGAAATAAAACTCTTGAAGCTCTTTTGTCCCCTGGGACAACATTTTTAAGACCTAGGGAAAACGGAGCTTTTAGATACAAATCAGCACGAGCACACGCATACTCCATCAGTACTTCCATGACTTTGTTATTTGTTAAATAAAGAAACCACAACACCATCTAAAAGTCTTATTTGAGACAAGTTAGAGAAATGGACCTGTAATGCCTCTCTTTGATCGGACTCTTGTTCCAGGTTTTGGTGCTGAGGAATCACGGCGTGGTTGCTCTCGGGGAGACCATCGAAGAGGCCTTTCACTACATCTACAGCGCTCAGTATGCCTGTGAAATCCAGGTACACATTGTTACAGAGCCAAGTGCCATTGGTACCCAGTGCATTCCTGCCCAACCCACACTCACACTCTCTCTCTTCGGCTTCCAAACACACGCATTAGTCCAGGAGGGCGGTAGCTTTCCTGCTAAATCTAATCTCCACAGCTGCTTTCACATTTCTCCCTCTCTATTTTAAGAACACTCTAACTCATAATCTCTCCCCCATGTGGAAAATGTTGGCCAAACACAGCATTATAATAAGGCTATTAGGAGTCTGATGAAAGGAGTAACAGTCTGATGTGTTATTGTTGATGCTGGTCCATGCTGGTGTTCTCCGTTTTTTGGGGTTTTTTAATGTTTGTTTTTTGTTGTTGTTGTTGTTTTGTTTTTTTAATTAGTAAAGCTGAACGGAAGGTGATCCAGAAGATTTCAGGGGTGCGAATCAGGCAGAATAAATGAATGAATGTTTGACTGTGTGTTCATTTAGAGTTTATCTTAAGTGTGTATTCATTTTTCATGTAATGTGTCGGTCTGTGTAATCTTTTCTGATAAGATGGCGATAAGCCCGGAGAGCGCTGGTGCGTTGGTCAGGGATTGTGGATTAGCTCAACTTAGCTGCAGCAGCATTTGAATTGGAACAAAAAAATTATTAGTTTTTTTTGTGGGTTGGAATCAGTTTGTGTTGCACCTGTTGACACATTGCCAAACGTCCTCTTCAAGTGTCCTTTGGTGTTGAGCAGTGGATTCTTTGGGTCCTGTGGGCTGCAGGATGGTGGATCTTTTACTGGTGTATGTTGTGGTTTACTGCTGGTGGAGGTTGTTAGTAGTGAGGGTCATTGACTTTGGGATGTGTGTTTGGTTTGCAACATCGATTAGGTGGGTGCTGCATGTCAAAATAACATCCATGTGAATGGCAGTACCCAAGGTTTCCTAGCAGAATATCAAACTGTAACAAGCTGATAAATGCTGCCCACTTTCCTTGGTGGTAACTGCTCTGCAGCTGTTTTCCTTTTGAAGGGGCAGTTGTTGAAAATACAGCTGTGTTGGATTTCTGTTATTTTGCTTTTTGTTCTAGCGTGCCTTCCTGTTTATTGGTGAATATGGTGGATTTTAGAGATTGCCCCCCCCCCAGCAAACCAAATCTCCTGATTGACTCTCGCTGGTCAAGCAAAAGAAAACATTAATCCATCCTGCAAAGCCCAGCCCAGCTTAATTTCTAGAAATAAATCCCCTCAGGCATGTTTGCATCATGTCATCTACTGTAAATTCAATGTCGTGGAAGCCGGACGGGTGTCTCATTTTGGTTTTGCTAAATGACGCTTTTAGTCTGCAGGCGGAAATGGTCAGGAAGTTTGTTCCTGCTTATTCTCCTTTTATACAGATGATCTAATGCCACACATGTATTAATAGAAGGGGGGGGGGGGGTATTTTTGTGTTGCGTAAGCCACCAGCCATCAGTAGAAGCTCACATCCGTCTCCCTCTGTCCTTAGGTTAATGCCATTTCTTGTGCTGGAGGTGTGGACAACCTTATAGTGCTGGACCAGGAGAAGTACAAATCACGAGTGTTCGCCGTTGCCTCGGCGTCTGCTGTCAACATGGGCGGGCAATATAAGTGGAAAATTGGTGAGCTGGAGTTTGAGTCTCTGATGAGGATGCTGGATAATCTGGTAAGTGTATGAACAAAAACCTGAACATCAAAAGTGAAAGTTTTGTCAGTTTGCCACAAAAAAGATCCTAAATAAACACTTGCATAGTTATAAAATAGATACATAAGACACATACAATAACTGCATAATAATCATATAATAAATTATTCATTTATTCATTCAAAATCATATTTTTTTCTACAAAAGCGATTAAAAATCATCAGGAATGACACAAATCTCTGGTATTGTGTGAGGAAGGGTATCCAGTATGAAAGCTCTCAGTTACTGATTCATAAAACACGTTCAGTCAAAGGTTTGCTTTACTTCACCTTTCTGTTTGTTTCCTCCTTATTTCTGTTTCTCTAATTAGCTGGAACTATCCAGCTACTATCAGTGGTGGCTAGTGTGGGACACTAGAACTGGGGGGAAAATGGCGCCACCTAGAGTAAACTAAACTTTTAACGTGCAATGCAAAGAAAGCAGTACTGATTGCAAAGCTGATCTTTGGAAAGAACAGCACATGAAACTTAAAGGAAATGGAGGAGCGTTTTGTTAGTACAGCGATAACTTTAAAAGTCTGTAGTGGTTCAGTCCCTGGAGATTTGCTGAATTTTCTTCCTTCTCTCAGATTCTCGTGCCTTTTGTCCTCCTTGCATCTCTATCCGTGTGCACTTCGCCCGCCTGCTTCACCCGACACTTTTCACCTTTCTCCATGCTTCCCTCCCACCTTTCTCTCCTTTTCTCCCCCTCTGCTTTCTCAATGAATCACTGCCTCCCAGCCTGTTGAAACTTTGAATAGTTCATCTTTGTCTCCCTTCCTTTCCTACTCTCCCCCTTTACGCACTTCATAAACGGCATTTGTGTCAGATAAATTCTTGGATTCGGTACAGGACCAAGGCACATTTGTGAGAGAGAGAGAGCGTGGGAGGAAAATCGAGTAGTTATACTCTGTCTCGGCAAGCTGCCAGCTGTGAATATTTAGAAATGTCTGAATATAAAGCAGAATTTTGCAGGAGGAGATCACGCCAGCTCAGTTAGGTTGAAAGGTCAGTATGGACTGAGATGTGGGGGCTGAGATGAAAAGGGCAAAAGACAAAAGAACGGAACCTCGCTGTCAAGCCTGGTGTGGAAAACTGTCTGAAAACCAGCTGGACTAAAAGAGTGCACTGAGGGACGAGCGATGGGAATGTGAGAGAAAAAGATAGTTGGGGATAAAGTGGAGAGAGAGAGAGAGGAAGAGGAGGGGGATGGAGAGAAAAGGGTGAGAGAAAAAAGGGGTCAGACAGGAAATGACTGTCTAACGCTGTCCTCTGCGCTTGGACCGCAGGGTTTCTGGAAACAGTCTTTCTTTTCCATGTGACTAACTATGAAACTGGCTGGCCAGCCACCATTACAGGATTTGAAAGTCCAAGAATCAATGCTCATTTCTGTTATTCATGTACGAAAAACAAAACCGATTGAACAACATTTGTTCATTTACTACGTCTAAAAGTGTCAGCTGTGAAATCACTGTCATGATACAAAGCTTATTCTGGAGCAGTAGTCATGGATGATAGTGGAGGCTACTGTTAAGGCCTATGTAAATGTATGGATCAGGACAGACCAAATAGATGAAAGCAAAACCCTACATGTGATCCTCCGCGATGCCTTTTAGGGCTACAGGACAGGCTATGCGTATCGGCACCCCATCATCCGGGAGAAACCGAGGCACAAGAGCGACGTAGAGATCCCCGCCACGGTTACAGCATTCATGTTCGAGGAGGACGCGGATAGTGGTGCAACACGGCTGCCCTTCAAGTTTCTCCAGCAGCGGCAGCAGAGGGAGAAGACACGCTGGCTCAATTCACCCAACAGCTACACCAAGGTCAGCGTGGAAGGTGGAGAGGAGCGCTACAGCAGCCGGACAACCACGGTGAGCAGTGTGAAGGTGGCAAGCAAAGTTGGTGTGTACATGACCACAGTTACTGTGGACCGCTGTGTTTTGGCTGGACTTGCGTCCTAGTGCTAAGAATCCAGAGTGCTAGATCACCATCTAGTGGCTAAACTGTGAACTACATCGGTTCAGAATTATTATTGTTATTGTTCATAATAATAATATTAAAAATAATAGTAGTAGTAGTAGTAGTTGTTATTGTTGTTGTCAATAATAATAATAATAATAGTTGTTATTTTTGTTATTGTTGTTATTGTCAATAATAATAATAATAATAATAATGATGATGATGATGATGATGATAATAATATTTTGAATTATTTTTTTAACAAAAAGGTTTTCACCATTCTTCTATTAACAGTGGATGAAGGCAGATGATCCAGGAACCCCAATTCGTATCGAGGATCCCAATCAGTTTGTTCCTCTCAACACAGATCCCACTGAAGTGCTGGAAAAGAGAAACAAAGTAAATAAAAATCTACATTTTTTTTTTTTTTTAAAGCATAAATTGTTGTTAGGTTGTAGGCAGTTTTTAGCAGATGCTTGATGCTCTCAATGTGAGAATCTAAACATGGTGTGACAGAAATTGCAGTTACTTTACTATTTTGTTGGTCTGTTTAAAAAATGTGAGGATGTTAGCACTTGACACATAATTAAGGATTAAACAAATCTCTACCATAGCCACATATGTTTAAGGAGGGCGTAACAGCCATGATGCTGTTTCAAGTATCACTTTAAGCATTTTTTTTTACTCTTCTAAAAGCTAAATTTGAGCATCTCTACTCCAGGGGATAGCTAACTAAAGCTTGGGTAGTAATCTGCATCTATAAACAGTATAGGTGCAATTCAGAGAGGCAGAGCAGTGCTAAATATTAATAGTATTAATTTTATTATAAAGGTAAAAATATCATATTAAACATTATTTAAAAATTGCTGAACTGGAAAACAGAAAACGGTCCAAATCAATCATTCAGATTAACAGAGGTGAAGGTTTACAAACACCCACAAAGCAGCCACACCCCTAAATTTAATATTTATAGTATTCATTATATCCATTAGTTATAAAATGTCACGTACTATACAGCTGAAGTCAAGAGGGCAACTACCTGTGTCTTTTTCTACCATACTTTTATGTGTATAGCCTGGTCCTCATATAATCATACTACTGTATAAGTCGTCATTTAAGTACTTAAAAAAACACCGTCACACACAGCCACATTTGAACTGGTGCTGGAGTAGTTTTACTAAGAATCTTACCTGAATCAGACATGTTATCCTGCCAGGATTGTTTGTGTTCACTTTTTTGGGTTATTAGAGTATGTCACTGCGTGTTTTTCATCCTGTCACAGATCAGAGAGCAGAACCGGCTTGATGTGATGTCATCGGGACCGCGGTCTCAGCACCTTGCAGGCATCCCTGTCGATGAACCGCGAAAGGTGAGAATTTCCTCTTTCTCGCCTCTTAACCTCCTGTGTTCTGCGGAAACCCTCGTTTTTAGAGAGCTGGTCTTTTAAAGAAGAAAGTATCTCATGGTAAACTGTAGATGCATAGAGTTTTAAGCAGTTAGATGGTGTGACTTACCAATAAATAATTTAATTCCTCTTAAAGGGCACCAGGGTATGTGAAAAATAGTTCTTGCACTGCGATATTCTTCAATTAACAGAAAGTCAGTTTTAATGGTGCAAAAACAAAACTATACTTTATCTTAAGACTGCCAGTTTAAGCCACTTTAATGACATCTCTTGAACACTAGGTGGAGACAAGTAAACGCATCATTAACAGGAGAAATGAAGCACTTTACTGGAAATGTATAAATTTAATGGAACAAGTGAAGTAATATCTCAACTAGATGTTGCGGTGCTGATGGTTTCGTGGTTTAATGTTTTGTCTTGAAGGATCTGGTGCAGATAAACGTTCTGGTAAATACCAACAAATGTTTTCCTGTTTGTGGTGGTTTTTAGTTTTTTACTCTTTTTTTTTGTTGTTTTTTTTTTTTTTTGTTTTTTTTTTTTTTTTTTATTTTTTTTTTTTTTTTTTTTTTTTTTGGTTCGTTTTATGATTTTAACATTTCATCACCGTTCAGACCAGAAAACACTGCACGTGTGTGTTAGTTTTGCTTTAAAATTTGAAATGTATTATTTGTCTACTTTAAACAAAACCACACTTATTTGTGAGAGTTGTTGAAGTGTGATGATGTGTTGGAGCATGAATCTCGTTTCTGACATTTTTAGGCATAAATCTTAGCAGAGATTTAAGCCTTCAAGTGTGTTTTGTGTGTGTGTGTGTGTGTGCACCACTGTGTGTTTGCATTATTTTTCTCTGTAGTGTCTAATAAACACATCTTATGTGGAGTTGAATAGATGTGGACTGTGTGATGTGGTTTTATCTTTACAAGAGCTGCCTTAGTCATCCTCTAATGAATGATTGTCATCCTCAGACACAGAGGGTGTTTGTGGCTTTTTTTAAAAAAAAATTACTTGTAAGTCAGTGAATGCAATCGTGACTAAAGAGACGGTGTTGTTTTGTGCGTGTGTGCATGTTTTTGTGGTATGTATACCTTTTGTATGTGCTTGTGTGTTGTACATGGTTTGTTTTTTAAATTTCGGAGTGTGTACAAGTGCCTCCTGACTCTCTCTGTGTACGTGTTTCCCATCCTCATCCCTCTGCCCGTCTCCTCCCCAGCCATACGTGCCCACAGAGGAAGAGCAGATGGCTCCCCTGCCTCCCAACCCTTTCAGTGAGTTGTCAGAGAAGGAGCTGGAAGAGTATCGCAAGAACGTGGAGAGAAGGCAACTGGGCCTCAGCGGTACGGCACATACGCTCACGAATACACTTCTCTTAACAGCCGTCAAAGCTCACGCAGGCGCGGCAAGATGAACTCGAACCCAGAGTTTTCTTTGCTGCTGCCAGCTGCAGACGACCTTACCAATCTGTGAAGGTTCATTAAACAACAAAATATTGAGCCGGGGCTTGAAACAAATTGGATCAATAATCAATATGCAAGCCACAATTTGAGAGCACACATCGGGAGATTAGCTTGAGCCAGCAAGAGGAATTGTCATCTGCTTAGCTGTGTGCTGGCGTCGGTTTGCTCCGGTGCAAGAAACTCGTGGTACTTTCGTTTTAATTTATCACTTAAATCATGGTTTTGATAATTTATTTAAAGTAATTTTTTAATGCTATTCTATGAACCATCATAATCATCTTTAATAAGTCTGAAGGAAAAACTAAAACCTCAAGAAATGTTGAATTTGAATTTGAATTTATCCGGTTCCACTGAGCTGAGTGAAATCAGTTTGTGTTGCCTCCGGATTAAATGCTCATCAGCATCTAAAACTACTGTTGGTGTTTGAGTCATTAAAAGTTTTTTTTTTTTTTCACGTTTTAAAAGACTTTAAACTGTGGAAAAAAAATAAGACTCTAACAATCGGATATTCACAAGTCCTTAAAATAAACAGCTGGAGCAGATTTCAGCTTGAGCTTAAAACTAATCAGGATTTCTTAAAATTGGTTCTGCAATTACAAATCCGTTCCCTTGGAGACTGATTAGTAAACAGCTCAAATTTTCTTTGTGCCATCTCAGCACTCTGGTGGTAACAAAAGATTTATATGATCTCAGTCTGTAGCACTGTCTCCCACAGCCTGCACAGTACCGAGGGCAACGCATTCACAGACACACATCTATATACCTACATGTCCACATCTATATGCAAGGTCCATGGCTGCTTTCAACTGTGTTAACCTTGTCAACATACACACACACATACAAGTCAATACTAATCATATTAGCCTTCTGTCCTATTATCTTTCAGAGAGGCAGAGGAAAAATCAATAGCGAATCAATAGCTGGGGGCCTTCTGTCACACTGGAGCACATTGAAAATGTGTATTTGTGTGTTGTGTATATTTGGGTAATGGCATGTGTGTGGATGGTTGCAAATGTTCTTCTGTGCATATGAAACATGGTGTGCCTGTATGTGTGTAAGGGCCCAGTATGACTAAGATGGCAGACCGAACAGACAGCAGGTCTTCACACCCGCCACATGATCAGAGCCCGTTGCTATGACACTTTTGCCCCCATAGCCCCATGAATCCCCGGTGACCAATCTGGAGACAAGCTGGAGACCGTCTGGAAAGGCCTGATACATGCTCGGCCCAGGGACACACATACACACAAACGCACACACACGTTTATAGGCTTAGCCTGCGATTAGTTGTGACATGCATATTCTATATATTGATCATTTAAAAAAACAAATGGATTATAATATACATTATATAAGAGAATTAATCAAAAGGATCTATATGTGACATAGATATATATGCATGAACATATGTACAGATGCACATTATGTGATATATGTTTCAAATGAGGTGACAAAGCTCATGCAAATGACTACACACACACTGAGATCATCTCATCTCATTTTTATCTGTGTATATACAGAACACCATGTACTATCACTGCACCCATCAGGCTGTTATGCAAACACGTCCTATACGCTGTGATTGTAGGAATTGTGAATGATTGTGACGACTGCCAGCTCAATGTGTAAGCCCGAATGTGCTAATGAACGTGTTAAAGTGATCTGGGAACGTCTTTCATTCAGGCTAATCGTTGTTTAAAATGAAATTAAGGTGGTGTAGCTACTGTGTGCTCCTTCTGTTTGGATAGAATTTTTTAAGATTCTGTAGTTCAAAGGAGACCCATTATACTTATTTCGTTATCCATATTTATATAAACAATTTAAAATAATTCCCTTTTTCCTGACCCTGGGCTTTGGTGCAGCCCCTCAGTTCATCCTCAGTCTGAAACAATGCATTAAGGTTTCTCTCCCTCTCCATAAAGTAGCTTTCTTCAGATTTGCAGCCTCTTGCAAACAGATGAGATAAGTAGCAGGTGGATGGGGTTTATTGTGCTAACAGCCAGACCTGTGTATATAGTTTAATGTCCTTTAAAATTATACAAATACTTCAGACATGTAAGTTACAGATCTTATTAAAGAAATTTCGAACTTTGGTGGTCCAGCTAGCAGTTGACCACAAGTTACCATAAAGAGCATCTGCCGTATGAAGGTTTAGCAAAATGTTACAGCTACCCATGCCCGGGGCTGGGGTGGATTGATGGCACTTTGATAGCTGGGTGATCGGCAGACAAGGATTTTGTACATTTTGTTGAAAAACAGCTGTGCATGGCCTGATTCTAATATGTGTGTGTGTGTTACCACTAATCTTTTAACCTCCCCACCTCACCCCCTCACTCCCTCCGGGACCCTTCATCCCAAATCCCTCCAACCTCTCATCCCACTCACCCCTGCTGTCTTCCTTCTACTTCCACCCCCCTACACCCTGCCACAATCCTCTCATCCAACCCTCACAACCCCCCCACCTGGCCCCCTCCCCACCCTCCCTGCAGATGGCGAGCACGAGCTAACCTCTGACGATGGCTCCACTCTCTCTCAGTCTCTGTCTGTCACCCAGTCCCCGCAAAGCACTTCAGCTAAAGAAGGTATCACTCACTCACTCACAAAGTTGTTTTTCAGAATAATCTTCACCGTCTTGCTTTTTAAGTTTAATGTCACGTGTGTGTTTGTGGATGAGCTTGAGAATGTAAATTTAACCGAAATAGACTAAATTCTTATTATACAGTGCCGGAACTAGTTCATGCTGTACTAACTATTCTTTCATGTTTCATGTTGCAACAGTGTGCCCCAGCACTATATTTAATATCTCTCTGGCTTTTTTAACGATACAAATTTATATTGGTTTATGAAAATGTAGTGTTGCCTCAAAGGTATGCACTTATTATTGTATTACCTTTATGTATCTAAAATATAAATATTTTTACACCAACAAATGCAAAAATCAGTAGTTTTATGTGTAGTGAAACTATTTCATGACCACAGTTTTTTGGTTTTACCAGCCCAGCAATTTTCTCTTATTTTTTTTGCTAAGATAAACTAACTCCCTCTTGATGAAAGCTCATATTTCATTTTCTGCCAGTTATCTGTGTCTGCTACAGTCTTAGTAGTGATGCCCAGACCTTCCTCTCACCAAACAATGCTGGGGGGGGGCTACGATGTATTTCCACATCAGCTGAGAGATTTGCCTGCCCAGAGGTCTCCTCCCTGTTGAACATGCCTGCAACACCTTGCCTAGAGGGCATCCTGATCAGATGCCTGAGTCACCTCAAGTGGCTCCTTTTGATGTAGAGGTGCAGCATCTCTCCTCTGAGCTGCTCACCCCCATCTCTAATGGAGTGCCAAGAAATCCTTCAGAGAAGGCTGAGTTTGCTGCTGGTTAAATATTCTTTTGGTCACTACTTACGGCTTGTGGCCATAGATGAGAGCAGGAACACGTATCAGCCAATAACTTGAGAGCTTTGCTGTCATGCTCTGCATCACTTCCTAATGATAGATGCAGAATGGTGCTGATTTTCCTTACATGGCATATTCAGTGTCTTTATCAAAAGGTGAGGTTTTGTAGCAGTCTTACATGCATCATTATAAAGACTTATCAAGAGTAAATGTTCATTTGGTGTTAACATAAAAGATCTGAGGGATTGGTAATGGGAAGTGTCCCATCACGGGGTTTCCAGCCTGTTGCTTCTCTTTGAATGTATTTCGTCTGTTAACACGCAAGTTTGACATTTGAAGCCATTTGGTGTCACCGCCAAGAAATGGCAGGATCATAGAGGTCTCTTTACAAGTTGTAAATAATGGCACGATGGGATTGGCTTCCTGTCCACTTCCTTCCTACACAAACACGCAAAACCCACACAATAACAATTAACCTACAATGGCGCATTCACTCAGGGGACCTATATTTTGTGACACCGTCACCATGGGGTCAGCCGTTTGTTGTGTTAAAACCAGGTCGATTGTTGTACAGCAAGCCTTTTAGTGCAACCATCTGGTTTTTATGCAATGATGAAAATAACCTGAGAGGACACGTTTAGTGCGTAACACGAAACCAGCGCCCTGGATTGCTTAAGCTGCATTTGCAGCCCACAGAACGGGGATGTGACGCTACCCGGCATGTTACGTGAACGCTGATTAGGGCAGTGTGTGCAGTGTGCTGTTCAAAGCTCCTATTTTGTTGGGTTGAAAGGAGGACAGACTCTCTGGGCTATCAGGTCACTGGGGTTTTTACGCAGGGATATTACGAAATATGTGGAGCACGGGGACACTGTGTGAGCGCGTTCAGCTCAACAGTTAAATGGAATTGGTGATTAGTACATCCGACACTAGAGACTCGCATTCGGCACAAGAGGACATCCCGAGACACAGTAATATGAATAAGACATGAGACATCCTCAGTCTGAGAAAACATATTGATTTAATTAGCAATTTCTCCAATATGATAACATGAACATGCACCTCAGTGATGTTCCACCAATAGAAAACATGGGCTGCTTTGGGAGTCCACACCTGTCCGGGTTCTCTTGAGACATTAGTTATAAGCTTGCCATTGGTGAACTACCACAAGCTGAAGATCCCTATTGGTTGAAAACTTCGAGAAAAAATTTGAATCCAGGGAGGTCTTCTTCTCAGAGACTGTTGAAGTTACTGTGGTTATTTGTCAGTTGTGGGAGAATTTGGGTACGTTCACACTGCAGGCGAATGCGCATCAAATCCGACTTTTTTGACCCTATGCGACCCATATCCAATCATGGTATGATGGAGTGAACAGCACAAATACGATATTTTCAAATCTGATCTGGGTCAATTTGGTATGTGGTACTGAATCAGATACATATCTACATATCATATGTTTTAGAAAGCGACTGCTGTTTGAATGGTCGTGTCGCATTAAATCTGTCTTTTACGTCACTGACACAAGACAATTATCAGCGCCAGAGAAGACAAATGAGAAAGCATGGCGGCGGAAACTGGAGACGGAGCGAGTCAATGGACAGAAACTGAAATTTTAGCTTGATTAGCACATGGGAAGACAATTCTATTCAAGCTAAAATTTTAGGGTTGTATCGTAACTGGGCTGTGTTTGTGTTTTTTACTTCCATAAACAGAGCGCGTTGTGTGTCACGTCTTCTTTTGCGCATGCGGGTCGTTTTGAGGGCCGTAAACCATTCACAGTAGAGCGTGTTTGCTGTCACATTTTATTTGTAGCGTGAACAACCACACAAAAAAAAATCGGATTTGATCAAAAAATCGGAATTGAGAATTAAGACCTGCAATGTGAATGTAGCCTTTGTCACATCTTGCAGATGTTGTGCCCGATGTTTTCACCTATAACTTGTGTTTCACTCATTTTCCTTCCCGCAGAGAACCACACAGGAATGATGAACGGTAAAAATGACCACGGGGATGTGGACGAGGAGCTGTCCAGGCGCGTGAGCCAGCTGACCACCAGTGTTGAGAGCGTGGAGATCACCGTGCGCTCCGGGGAGAAAATCGAAGAGGCGCTGTCCCCTGAGAGCTCTCCCTCCAAGTCGCCCAACACCAAGAAGAAGAAGAAGTTCCGTACCCCGTCCTTCCTGAAGAAAAACAAAAAGAAAGAGAAGACGGAGGCCTGAGAGCGAGCAGGCAGACAGGGAGATCATCTGCATAGAAGAATGAGGGGCAAGCAAACCCCTGTTTTCTGTTTAATAATGTCTGTTTTTATTTTGTTTTAAATCTCCTTTTATGTTTTTAATTTTATTTGTTTTGTTTTTTTTAACAAAATGGTTTATGTGCAAAAGGCAGAGGAAACGAATTAACAAAAATCAGTTTGTAACAAAAAAAAGTTCTCTTTCTGCAAAAAGACAAGAAAGCTTTGGGGTTTGGGGCGGGCAAGTAAGGCCGTGCAACAGCTGTGGGGCGTGTGCACACCTGACCTTTAACAGGGCTCTTTGGAAGTGTCATTCATGGCTGTTTACATCCTGAGTTTTGGGCTCCTCCTGTGATTATTCCCGGGTTGAAAAATAGAACTTGAAATCACGTTGTTTTTCTTTCAAAATCCAATTTTATGAAATAATTGGATTGCAGTCTGAGTGTTGTAAAACTGCACACGTTCAAAGAAACACTTTCCCCCCCCCCTTCTAAGACCTTCCAGCCCTTTCACCTTCTCTTTAGTTAGTTTTTTTTTTGTTTTTTTTTACATCCCGGTCACTTGGCTCTGCATATGGAACAGAGAGACCACATAAAATTTCAAGTCACACTGGAAAACTGGTCTCGGAGAGAGAGAGAAACAACAGCCACAGGGTTTGTGTTGATTTATTTACTGTGAGAGAGGATCTCTCACGCGCTTCAAGCTACTGTAGGCACAGGCTTCTGACAAAAACCTTCTCTTCAGCTTGTTGTGGTTGAACTACAGATGAGTTTTAAGGGTTACTAGACTAGAGACAGTGAAGCTGACAGTCTATCGCAACTTTTATACGAGAATATTTATGTAGCATTTTTTTTTCATCTTGTCCTTTTCATCTCAGTTTTTTTTTTTGCCATATTATTGGAAGAATGGGAGGAAAAAAAACAATCTCATCTTAAGCAAGCATCTCTCTATTTCTAGTTTGTCATCTCATTTTTACTGAACACAACTTTGGTATTAGTTGACTGTTTTTTACTCATTTCTACACTTTTACAGAGAATACAGATGTTATGCATGATTTCTCTTTTTTTTTTTTTTTTTTTTTTTTTTTTTTTTGCAACTTTTTTTTTTTTTTTTCTTATGTTTG
>VUQR01009654.1:1846-29270 GCA_015108515.1 Hemichromis elongatus | reverse complement strand
ATTTTATTCAGACTATTTTTATTTACTCAGAAGGCAACAGTATTTGTATAAACTGAAACAAGGTTTCATAGTACAAAATGAAGCAACTCTTTTAGTATCCACCTGCAGCTCACACAAGCAGATCCATTTATTAGAAAATACTGCCAATGATACTGTCAAGCTTCAGATGTTTTTAATAATCAAGAAAGAAATCTGAACACAGTAAAGATGGCATGTGTAGCTCAGCAACACATCAAATATGGGTGTATTCAAAAGTATGGCTGACTTACCAATGGATAAAGTGGTTTCACAAGAAGGAGCAGACCTTCTGCGGCCTGAAGGGGTTGGTGCTGGATGACACACCAGTGAGCAGAGGGTCTTGGAGAGCATTCTGTATGCAAAACTGTTGTAGATCTGCAGCTGCCTGGGAAACCTGGTAAAGACGAACAAAACAAAAAGTACATGGGTCATTTAAAGCAGGTGCGTTGCAATATTTTTGAATGACTGCTCAGTCACCGATACGATGCTTTTTGGAGCTGTGGAAAATGGACTGGATCTTATATAATGATTTTCTACTCTACCTATTTAAGGTAAAGACCCTACATTTTAAGAAGGGGACCCCAATGAGCAAGCACTTTGCGACTGCGGGACAGAAAAACAAATATCTTTTCACAGGACAAAGCCTCTGACAAAAACTAAACAAGTAAAAAACAAACAGAAAACAAACCAACCCCCCTAGTGTGAGTTTAACAAGAACATAAAATGTGAATTCAAAGTGACTGCCCCATTTAACTTACAAAAACTAAAAATTAACTAAATAAATCTGTCTCATACACGGTGTTTGCCTGGTCTGTAACTTGAAGAAATTTGCTAGCTAGTAGCTTACAGAAAAATAATTATTCAAAATAAGTACAATGATTAGCTAAACTGGGGGAAAAAAAAAAGATATTGCTAAGCTGGTTTTAAAACTTAAATCGCTTCGTTAAATTCGTAGCCAACTACGGCTAGCCATGTCGTCATCATCTTGTGTTTCTCGGGCGTTGTTTTATGATTACAAGCAGTGCGAAACTTACACACTTCCCCCTCGGTACAAACAACGCCCTACTTCACACAGATACTCTCGACTAAATTAGCATCACGGTGCTAGCATCTAGCAACAGCTAGTGCTGTTCACAGATTTCTCCGTTAACTGTCAGAAAAAATAAAGTCATTCTTACTTACCTTAACTCTGTTTATGCTCGCCTCGAATCGAAGCTGCTGCACCACCTTTTTCATGGTCACCAGGTTGGATGAACCCGACATTTTTATGCCTTTTCTGTAATTGAGATAAAACGCTGGGCGGGGGGAACACGTCTCTGCTGCTTGCCGCTGAGACAAAAGCAAAGATGACGATATCCGGATTCCGGTTGTTCACACTTTTAACTTCAACTCACTCCCGATTTAGTCCACCAGAGGGCGACAAATGAAAAAGGAAACATGTTATATTTAAAAAAAAAAACTTTATTGTTATTACTTCTAGAGAGCAGATTTAATCGATCTGTTGTTAATGCAATACATACTTCAATTCATAATTTATACTTATAGATTATGTAAACATAAAAGGTAATTTCAGTACATTCAACAGGTAGAAAAGAATTTCTGGCTACAACACATTCCTATCATTGCATGGAACCCTTCCTTGAAATACAGCTTAAAATCTGAATTGTCAGTAAAGAAATGAGCTATGGCAGACTTAAAGTGCTTTCTTGTGTGATCAAGCTTTGGTGAACGGTCTGTGCACATCCATTGAAAAATGATTGTTCAGAGCTGATAGATTTTAGCCACAGATTTAAACTAAAGTTCACATTGAAGATAAAAAAACAAAAAGAACAAAAAGAGGCACTTAGAGATCTTTAACTGAGGCTGTTCTCATCTTCACCCATTGAGAAAATACTCAAGTCACTACATCGACCTCTGTTTTTTGACTTGACCCGATTATTTCCATCTTCATTGGTGCTAGACTCTTGCCAGAGTCCTCGATTTAAATGTCTGGAGGAACTAAAAAGAGAAAAATATATACACTAAGTAAGAGTGTCTTATGCTCACTTATTCATACATCTGTTGTTAGGAAATTCAAATTTAATACAGAGCATTTCACTGCCATCCCTGAAAACAGTTATCTGGTGACTCACTAATACCTGCTTTCTGGTATTAAGCGGAGTGTCTGGTAAAGTTCAGGAGTTGATGGCACAGCAGCACGATGTGAAGATTTGGGAGTGGAGAACGTCGTGTAGGTAGATGATTTGGCCAGCTGAGCTTTCACTGCAGACATCCTGATCTCTGGCTCACTTCCTGCAATACAGATCGTGTTTTAAGGACAACAGTTTTCTGCTAATGCATTAGGTGTTCATATCCAATATTAGAAAATGATTATTTGTTTGCCTTTCTCTTACACGAGAAAGTTTTTGTAGTTTTCACACTAATGTTCCCAAGCAGATGATACTTAATGAACAAGACTAGATTAACTTGGTGTTGTGATATTGTAGAGCTGTGTAAAATGCACATAAACTGTGCAATGATTTGGATATTTCATAAATTGTATTCACAATAGAACACAGAAAAATAGATACTCTGGAATCTGGGAGAAATCTGTGCGCAAAGAACAAGGCTGAAAACATTGGATGTCTGATCTTTGGGTCCTCAGACAGCACTGCATTAAAATCAGATATGATTCTGTCATGGAAGTCACTGAACAGGCTCGGGAAGACTTCCAGAAATCTCTCGCAGTTCGCTGTGCCGCCCACGAATACAGGTGGACACTCTATCATCTAAAGAAGAAACCATATCTGCACAGAAACGGTCCAGATCCAGAAATGCTGACATGTTCTCTGGATGACAAAGCAGAAAACTATTCTGGTCAGATTAACCTATATTTTGTAATTCTTTCTGTGAAATATCCTCTAGCTTAAAGAGAGCAGAGAGTATCCAGCTTATTATCGATGCTCACCTCTAAAGCCTGCTAAACTACGCACTGCATCTATTTCAACTGCATGATTTCATAGTAGCAGAGTCCAGGTACTGAAGTTGCATGACTGCAGACAGCCAGCTCAATGACAAACAAAAAGATACAATACACAGCATTGATGAGTAGCTAGAACCCTCTATCAGACAACAATGGGACAAGATTCCTCTCCCAAAAGTCCAGGAACCGGTCTCCCCTGTTCCCAGACTTTTATGGACTATTGATAAAAAGAAGAGGGGATGCTGCTTAGTGGCAAAAACAAACTGTCTGAACTTTTGAGACAAGTTAACGCCATTGAATTCAAAAGGAGTGAATATTTTTCTTACAATTGTCCATTTTATACATTTGATGTTTTGTATGTTGCCATTTCTATCCTGAATAAATAAATAAATAAAAAGACTTGAAATTCATTGCATTTACAAAGCAACTTTTTCAGAATTGGGGTTGCAATTGTGCCCAAATTTAGGCATGTTCGTAAGTAAATCATTTCACCACTAAGAGGCTACATCATTGACCCACACACTCCAGAAAGCACGTTAATTTAAATTGCACCCACTTACTAACTGACAAGGCACTTTGACCGTCTGATGAGGAGCATCTCCTTCGGTCTGTAAAGGGAGTCATATTCAAAAACTGATTCTTGAGCCATAAAGCGCGATCCTCTTCGAAGGCCTTTTTCTGTGGAAATGAAAAATCAATTCCAAAAAATAAATGCACTACCACAATGTACGCTCAATTCAACTACGGGACCAAATCAGAAGCCTTCAGTACCTCTCGGCCCAGACGAATAGCAGCCTCGGTGAAGTTCTTTCTCTCCCTCTCGAAGTTTCTCTTCTGTTCTTCAAAGAGCCTCCATTCCTCTTTGAGACGCTCCTTCTCCTCCAGTGTGTAGCAGTCATTAAGAAGAGCGGCAGTCTCATCGTCAAACGAGGTGTTGAGTTGTTGCTGCAAAAGCAAAGGTGGTTTTTCCTTTGATATCACATTATTTCTTAATATTCCCAACTCATATTTGATACTGATTAACAGGCCAGAAACAATTACACCCCCCCACTTTGTAAACTCCCTGACCAGCTCTTATTAGATGCTGACCTGAAGTAGCTGCTGTTGTGCATGAATGAACTCTTTGCACTGTTGGACTTCACACCTCATCCTCTCCATCTCATCCTCGTGGGTTTCCAGCGGTATCATCTCTTTATTGGACTCCAGCTGATCCTGCACTTGAGAGACTTGGCAAACAAAAACCAAATAGATAAGCTGATAATCCTGGTTTCTTTCCAGGTATGAATCATTTAGCTACAAAGGAAAAGTTTTGCAGATAAAATTGTTTAAAGTTGTGCTATTGTGACTACACTGCATCTACCTTGGCTGTCTAATTTCTCCACATGGTTCCTCAGTTTCCTCCACTGCTGACGGATGCTGTTTGTTAGCTGCTCCCTGGCATGCTCACAGGACTGATCCAGAGTTTCCCTGCTGGTGTCTCCCGTTTTCTCCTCCCCATCCAAATCATGTTGCTGCGAAACAGCCAAAACAATATACTGGGCTTAAAAGGAGGAAATCAGGAGGTTTGAATTTTAGACATGTCATTTCTAATACTCTGGTAAACATTTATGGGCTAGTTTTAGTGCTCTTTATATTGTTAAAGTGTCTATATGCAAAAAACAAACAAAAGCACAAATGTAATATGGTGACAAGACTAAAGCATATTGTACCAATTTTGCTTACAGGTATGATCTATTGGTGTATAGGCTGAGTCCGTTTGGCAAGACTGCATAAGACAACATATCGGTCTGCTTTGTTAAAGATTAAACTACTCTTCTGAAGTAACACCACAAGGTGGAGTCTCATTCGCTGCTGTTGCCCAGATATTCACAGGGATTCTTGTCTTGTATATACATTTCCATGGCGATTTTGTATACAGTGACATCAAATATTAACATTTTAAATAAATGAAAACAATATGAATTGGGGGGCTCATCACACCTTATACGAGGTAACCTTTCTACAAACAGTCTGGCTTGATTGACTGAAATCACTCTAGGAGAGACTGTTGGGGGTCTCAAATAAATGCCGTCTAATTTATAAATGCAGACTAACTGCTATCACGTTTCCATCATTTTCAACGAGGCTTTATCAGTGAGCACAACTAGAGAGGGCTCGACCAGCTGCCAGTTGGTTCCATTCTGGTTATATTCCTATAGAATATGAATGGAAATGTAATATTTAAATATGAAATTCTCTTAAATGTGACTTTCTATGTAGACCGCAACAGATGGGATATTTTCGACAATTTATCACAGTTAGTTGCATCATCATCAGGAACATATTGCATTTGATTACCAACTTGACCCCATTCAATTGCAGACTGATAGCAGCAAACAGCAAAATGTTATAATCACAATATGATAATATTGTATCATGGGATGTGGTGATTCCCACCTCTAATGATCTACAGTAAGGTACAACAAAGCTCAGAACAGCTTTCTGGACTAACAAGCAATGCCAGAGAACTGCTGAGTTTTGTAACAGGAATAAAAGTTCTCTCCTTCTTTTATGTTTTTGCTTAGTGTCCAAAAATTATTTAAACATAACAACCTGGTCATTTTAGTGCATGAGCCAAAACAAAACACTTTAGTGGGTCAAAGCGTAAACAATTTATAGAGTTTTATAGTAAGATTTTTATTCATAAAGTAGACTCGTCAAAGTTGTGTATAGATACCAACACATTCTTGTTCTGTTACACTTGGTCAAAATAAATGTTTTAGCCATAATATTCCCTGATAACTTTAACACGTTAATGTACATATAAAGTTCACGATTAACTATCTGGATGGTGTCCTCCCCATAAACGAACCAGCAGGAGGATTTCCATCAATCCTAGCTTTTCAAACCCATCTACCTGTTCTTTGTGTGTGTGTGTGTGTCAGTCAAATACCTGCTCCTGGCTGTCATCAGCTGCGACTCCTCTGCCAGAAGAACTGCGTGGAGTCAGAATATGAATCATCTCCTTCTTCATCTGCTGGAGGACTTTATTAAGCTCAGCGTTCTCCAGCATCAAAGACTTCTGACTCGCCTCGTAGTCACTGAGCAAAGACTTGTACATCTCACCCTCGTGGCTGAAGAAAATAAAGACAGATCAATTTATGTTTAAAAAAAAAAAAAGAAAAAAAAGAGAAGGTATACATTTTTCAATTTCCCTGGTCAAAAGAATTTTGCTTTCAAAATACCTGGCTGTCGCTTTTGCAGTCTTCCAGTGACCCCTTTTTCCATCTGACCGTCCCAAACAATTCAGTACATCGATAGCTATTTGAGGAAAAAGAGACAAAATCCAACTCAACTGACACAAAAATATGCAACTAATTTATTTATTTATTTTTTTAAAGTTAAGCACATTTACCTAGTTTCTTATCCTTTCTATCAACCAGCAGCTGGCTGAGGCGCTCTTTGAGCTTTGCAGCTTCTCTCTCTTTTCTTTTGGCATCGTGACTGTACTGAGAGGCACGGCTAGCAATGATACTCTGGAGCTTCTGGACCTGTCCAGAATAATTGATCATTTAGAAGCAGTCAGGTTTGTGCATTCTAAAATAACTATTATTAGTACACACAACCACATTGTGAGGAGAAGCTTTACCTCATCCTTTTCTGTTTTTAAGCAGCTCTGCAAAGTCTTAATTTTCAGTTGTAGCTGCCGCTCCATTTCATGCAGACCAGATTTCTCCCTTATGGATAATTCCAACTGATCCTGGAAAGAAACAGATGATACTTCACTCTTACAACTGTTATGTGCTGTCTGAAGATTTTCCAATCATGCATCACACATCCAATCAACTAAATAATCTAATAAACTAATAACAATCTATAAATAAATATAATCAAATATAATTCTGTGACTCAAATGACCTTTACTTTTTCCAGCAGCAGATTTAGAAAGAAGAGGGACTATGCATCGCAACCAGATGCCATCAAAGTGACAGAAAGAACGTCAAGACCTCCCTGCACACAGCTCTAAAAGGTTTGTCTTTGTTTGAATATGACATTGTTCAGTGGGGATAATCACAGTGTATACACACTACTATGTTTTCATATCTCAAAGAGGTTGCAATCTGTATGCAGATTATAACCCGAAGACATAAAACTCTGGCTCCATAGAGAAATGGAAGAGACCCTTTCGCCCTTGGAACTACATTAAAAGGTTATACATGCCTTGAGTCTGGTATTGCTCGTCTGCATAAGCTCCATGGTGCTGGATTTCTTTAGCTGTTCTTTCTCCAGCGCCTCTACAGTGGACATAATTCGTCTGTGAATCTGTAGCAGCTCATACATGGCATTCAGAACCGGTACTGCATTCAGGCCAGTCCCCTCTGGTGAGGTGGCCTCAATATACGTAGAGGAGAGGCCCAGTGAGGCAAGCTCCTGTGGGTGGGGGTGGAAATTAAAAGTATGTCCTTGTCTAGGGGTTATCATTCTGGAGACATTTGAATATAAACTAAACATTTCAAGTAGTACTACTACTAATAATAATATTAATAAAAATAATCTTAGGTCTTCCATACCTGATTGATGTATGAAATGCACTGAAGAATGTTATCCTCCGTGCAAAAGGCACTTATTACACTGTAGGAGCTTTTGGCCAAGGGAAACGAGAACGATGACACAAAGTTGTTCTGTCTTGAGGGTGACATCGTAACATGTGATATGCTGGATATCTCATAGTTTTCTGTAAACAGAGAAAAAAAGAAAAGGAAAAATATTTAAACTGCTGGTACATTACATCTACTGCTCTTTTCCTCTACCAGGAGGCTTGAAATAGGTTGCAGATGAGAAATGAGAACAAAAATGTGGGTCACCTCTAGCAGAATTGCTATTTTTGAAGCACTCTATCAAATGCATAATTTTAGCACAGAAAAAAAAGAGTTACCCATGGATGCCTTGGTTGTCCACCACTCTCCCATATCACCGACACATTGGGATAAGGGGACACGAGGTCATAAGTTGTCACCAGGGAGGTGGATTAAGCAGCTGGGGGTTGTGGATCAGAGGACAGCACTGGAACAGAGCTCTGCAACAGAGCATCAAGCCATGAGACAGACCAGCAACAGATAATCTGAGCCGAAGCTTCATCTACACAGGATTAACTGTCAAATGTGTGCCAGTTTGGAGGGGGGTTCAAATGGGTTTTAGGAGGGTGCTCCTATTGGTTACTGGCATCCAAACTGCTGGGCTGTAAGATGATCTGAGCCTCAAACCAAAGGATTACAGAGATAAAAATAAGAGACTCCATTAAAGAGAGAGTAAATCTGACAGACTCATTTGTTCTACTTGTTTTGTTTTTTTTAATTTGAATCACTGACATGCTCGGTGAAACAGGCTGAACCACACACTAAACTACAGGGGCCACTCCCACAGCCTCACCGCCGTGAATTGCATTCAGGTACAGGTTCATTGTGTTGACAAATAAAAGGAGGGGGAGGGGGGGCGCACTGTAAAAAGCTGGGGGGTTGTTAAAACGGTTGGACGCAACCACCAATCATGGGAAATGCCTGCTGCATTACAAGCAAACTCTTCGAAGTCTTATCTAATGAAGCAGAGAGCATGCACAGCTTTTATCTAGAACTACACACACTGAGGAGGCGATAAAGTCAGAGGTGCTTCAACGTAACACACTCAATGCTTAACGTCAGGAGTTGGTTAAACGTACGTAATCAAGCAAACACGCTTGCTTACTTTGCTGTGTCGTTTGCTACACCTCTATGTGGCTATAGAGAAATACCTTAGCAGCTTCACGCTGGTTAGCATAAATAATGTTCACACCTGCCGTGTTTTTTTCCCCCGTGATGTTAGTTAGCCAACAGGATAACAGCCATGCTAACGTGACATGACAACACAACAAAGATACTCACTCAAGGGCGTGAAGTGGGTCAACTAAATTCCACGGTTTGGCTCCGTGCTGGTGCTGGCACGGTTAATACACTCCTCCTTCCCCGAAAACACCTCCAGCTGTCGTGTAGACTCCAGTCAACATCCTGTCAACATAAGCGGCAATAAGTATCAAAACTCCCGACACAGCCCCGCAAATACCGCCACAGGTTAATATGCAAACTCTAACTCTGCCCTTGTGTGTGTGTGTGTGTGAGTGTGTGTTTTGAAGACTATCCCTCCGCTGTCGTCCAATCAAACTGCATTGTTATTGGTGGCACCGTTGTTAAGCAACCAGTATGAGGGCCGTACATTGGGTGTACATTATGCAAACGAGAAATTCCGTCAGGTGCCACAGTCAGGTGTCATAAGGCACTGCGACACCCCCTGTGGCTGCAGGAGGCATTACTCCACATAAAGCCTGTTTTGGCAACTTTATTCATATAAGGCTGCCAAATTCATTTTCATTACACATATACTCAGTGTGCTTCAAATAGCAATTAATGCCTCAAGACAATGAAAACAAGACAGTAAAACTTTACAAAGAAGTAAAATGCGAGTTATTCTACACACACAATCACGACGAGTTATTAATTTTAAGCCCGTGAGAATAAAAAGCTGTTGATTCTGCATTTAAATGCAGACACAGAGTTAATTCTCTTTAGGTCAGCATGCAGCTCGTCCCTAAAAACAGGGCAACACCTGATGTCCTGTGAGGTATGATTGGGTTAAACAAGTCAGAGATATACCAGGAGGCCAAACCATTGAGAGCTTTATGAACTAACTGAAGGATTTCAAAGGAAATTCTGTGTTGAACCCTGAGCCAGTGTGGTGACTTCAATAGTGGGGTATATGTTCAAATTTCGGTGTATGCATAAGGACTCTAACTGTTGCATTCTGAGTGAGCTGAAACTGTCCAACTGATAAATTGGATTATCCTGCAAATAGTGTGTTTCAGTAGTCTAAACTTCTTGATTTGACTGTAAGTACCAATTTCCGTGAACCGGTTTGAGAATTTTTTAACTTTTGATATGTTTTTAAGTGATGAAAGGCACTTCTTATCGTCTGCCTTTTTAATATGAATATCAAAACCAAGATCACTTTCCAAAATAATGCAAAGTTTCTCAACTTGCTTATGAAAGCAATGGTAAGTGCAAAAAAAAAAATTCTGTCTCTGACTTTCTGGACTAATCGCAAATATTTCTATATTGTCTCTGTTCAGCTCTGTTCAAAAGGTTTGTAGACATCCAGTAGTTAATGTCATCAGTGAAGCTTATTAGGCTGTGTACAGGGGTTAGATCATCAGAGGAACAAGATAACCACAACGGTGTATCATCTGCATAAGAATGATAGGATATATTGTCATTCTTTATGGTAATAACAAGCAAGAATATGTAAAGGTTAAAAAGTAATGGGCCAAGGACAGAGCCTTGAGGAAATCCTGATTAAATGTTCATTTATGCAGATCTAAAAAAGCTCATTAAATAATAAAAACCTCTAGCATTTGGGTACAATATGATGAGACCCAATCAAGAATTTGACCTGTTAAACCAACCGGATCATAAAGTCTTTGAATTAAAAATTTCCTGATCACCAGTGTTGAAAGGTGCTATGATTGGTTCTGAGACCTCATTAGTACATATCATAAGTGCTGTGAGGTAAAAAAATTTCAGTTGAAACAAATATTTTATTTTCAAATATTTTGCTGACCATGTTTGTGAGGAAACAGTCAGATTAGATTTAGGTGCGCTTAAACATATTAAGAAGGTAGCTTTCGGTACTGAAATTCAAACTTTATTATCCAAATAAGGTTCTCAATTTGACATGTTGTGCAAAAGAAACAATACAAAGAAGTACAGCAAAATTACACAATGTAATTATAGGTCATAGGATATGCTTCTGTATTGCTGACAAAAAATGTCCTCAGCAAAAAATGGAGAGATGAAACGCAGTTGTGTTTCAGGAAATTCACTTTGACTTTATTTTGCATTTATATAGTGAAGTTTATCTGCGGGGTGCATCTTTTAGCATGGTTTCTTCAGGTTTCTTCAGGTTCTGGGTTTATACCCCCTGGTGGACTTGGCATATTCACCCTGTTTGGATTTCCTCCAAGTGCTCCAGTCTACTCCCACAGTCCAAAGATGTGCTTGTTAGGCTAATAGTGATTCTGTATTGGCCTTATGTGTTAATGTAACTGTGAATGATTGTTTTTCTCTCTGTGTTGACCCTGTCATGGACTAACGACCTGTCTAGGATGAACCCCACTGTTCATCCAGTGTCTGCTGGGTAGGAAGACTGCAAATTGGATAAATGATTATGAAAATAGAAAGATGTTTACATTTTCTATTTAAGGGCTTGTATATAAAAGATTGCCAAGTTACATTACTGTTGTGTAGCCAGGAGGAAGTAGAAAGTTCTTCTTAGTGTTTTTTTCCCCATTAATGTCTGAGACATCTGCCCTTCACGTTTGAATGCAACAGTGGCAAGAAATGACTATATTTTGACATATTTATATGGCAATGATTGATACTGATCTTACATTTTTTTATAATGTGACCATATTCAATCAGCAAGAAGTTAAAACTCAAGTAAAAGTGCATCTGTTTAAGTTGGAAGATATTCTATCACTATCAACAAATAGTGTTAACAAAGGCTCTATACAGACTCTCAGGACCCCGTGGGGCATTTTGCAGTCACATGAGGGCAACTCTTTGCTCACACTTGGCAAAATGATGACACTAGACCCTGTTATCCAAAGCAGCCACGTGAAAACATGCAGCAGGTCGACTCCTCAGTCATCTGGTATCGTCCAGACTCTGGTTTATCTACGCACTCTGCAATGAAAGCCTGAAGCTGGGACACCAGCTCCTTGTCTTTCTGATTATGCTGGAAAGAGAACAATCATAAAAATAAATAAATAAATCAAATATGCTCAAATTCAACAATAAATTACAACCCTGCAAGATATCAAATATCAGGGTGAGTTGGACTGACCTTGATAGTTTCGTACGTATCAGTGATAAGAGCAATGAACAGACTGAGCACCATGTAGATGAAGATAGAGATGAAGGAATAGAGGTAGAGTCTGCTGAAGAGCCACACCATGTAGGTTTTGTCTCTCATCCTCAGAAAGGTGGAAAACATATCATCGCCATTGAGTAGAGAGAAGAGGCACTCTGTCACTTTAGCCAGTGTTCTGAACTGTAAACAATGTTTTAATAACCATTAAAATTCTGACATCATGTTTCTGGAAATTATGGCAGAACAGGTCACCCTAATGTTTGTATTGTAATATGAATTAAAGTGTTTATACTTTGTCGTGGTAAGGTCCAAGGACGATCCAGCCACAGAAACAGTAGCCGAGGTAGATCATGGCTGCACACACGCAGAATCGGAACACGTTGGGCAATGCCGCCCTCAAGGTTAAGATTAGGATCTAAAACAAACAAGTGGGGTTTCAGTTCCTCTGGAAATGCATTTTTTATTTGTTTAAAGTGATTTTTATTGGGACACTTTTAGGAAAGTTCTTACATTGTACTTCTTAAAGAAACTTAGGTACCGAATCACACCAACCCAGACAAGCATTGTGGCTGTTCCCAGCAAGATACTGCAGACATCATAGTTTGTTAAGAACTGAAAAAGAAAAAGAAAACTATTAGAGGCTGTTAAATTGGATAATCCTGCAACCCCATTTAGAAAACATTCACTGATTTCTAAAGAGAGAGAGAGAGAAAAAAAACAACCTTTGTTTGTATTCCAATTTTCAGCACTGATCCAGAGATGGTCAGTATGTCACTGACAATAATAAGGATGTACCAGCCATTCACAAACTCCATGCGGTCTGACCAGGACACAGTTTTATTGTAGTAGGCAAGGAAAAATATGTTGAACTCCTACATATATACATATAAAAAAAAAATTATACAGCGTCAAACAAGTCAGCTAATGAGATGCTGCTTAGAAGTACAGGCACATTTTAACGAACTTACTCTATTAGCTAGTAAAATACCTAATGCAGTATTGTGCAAAAGTCTTGAGTCACACCCCTTCTTTTTATTTAGTTTATTTTGAGCCAGCCTTTTTGAGATGATCTTAAGCAATAAGTTTGTTATTTTTTTTTTTCACATTGGCTGCTTTTTCACCTATTTTCAGTTCAGTCATGTACCTGACCATTTTCAGAGTATTTTTTTGTTTTGTTTGTTAAGGCACTTAACAATGACCTATGAATTATTCAAGCATAAAAACGAATATAACTCAAGGAACAAACCAGTGTTGGATCTACACAAATTAAAAATCTTTAAATCAATTTTAAATGGCATCTTTACACATTACTAGCAGCTTGTGAAAAACATATCACACATCATTTTTTTGTATGTTTTAATAAACCTCTGCATTTATGTCCCATTTTACCAGCAAAATATAAAGCAATGAAAGGTGGCTCAAGAGTTTTTCACAGTATTATATGTGCTCTTCTTAAAAACTACATCATGTTACCAGTATGTAAAGCCCCTCACCAACAGTACAGAGAGCATAATCTGAGTGACCTCATCAGCTATAATTATGGCCTCCATCGGGTGTTGTTCAGTGTCTTAACTAAGCCAGATGCTAAGAGTATTTCTGTGGTGTTACTTACAAACTGGAGCTGGATACCATGGATGACAGATCGTGTACAGAGGATGAGAGAGGCGAAACAGGCGAGGATGACCACAGAATCAAACGACAACAGGAGATAATCGTTCTTCCCAGCTAGAATATTTGAGGACAGGTGTTAATATTTTTTGGGGCTCTCTGTCTCTATAAAACTGAGACATAATCTTTGTCATTTCTTGGATCATGCAGGTACAGTTGTAGTTAAAAGATTAGGTACACTTAATATGGGCATAAATATTGTAATGTGCGCCTTATGGTCAAAAAAATACGGTAACTTATCTTTTTTGTAAAAATGTGCTCCAAATTAAAAACTTTTTATTGACAATGTTGCTAGGTAATCATTTACAAATCAATATCGTCTGTATCGACAACAATTTAAAAAAAAAGTGAACACGCAAAGCTGCGGTGTTAAGTAATGCGGTTGAAAACTTTGGGTGCACCTAAGAAAAAAAATTAGGCGCACCAGTGAAACCGTGGTAGAAAATTAGTCTAGAGCCCTGCTATGAGCTTAAACACAGCGGTAATATGAATAGCAGAAAAGTGTTACTGTGCCCCCTGCTGGCTTTAGACGCACTAACAGTTACAAATATTTTGCCTTCTGGCGTCTCTCAGTATCAATTCTACTCACATGTGCCTTCCACGTTCCAGTCACTGCATTCATAAATTCTAACATCATTTTCAATATCAACCTTTATCTTTCCGCTGTGTGCACGATTATCAAAAATGATCTGTGTAAAAAACAAAAGATGGTTCGTCACTGAGCTTGTAAAATTTTTCAGGCATTTTTCAGATAGTGTCACCAACCACTATGTGGAAGTCATAACAGTCTGGTAGCTCGTGGTGACGCACAGTCTGCAGATTGATGCTTTTCAGAGTTAGATAGATGTTCACAGATAGCAGCCTGGACACACAAACATATATTAGCAGCCAACACTTTTATTATCGGACATGAAACCAGTATTTTTAGTTTAGTCACCTTCTGAAATCCAAAGAGAGGTTGGGAAGCGTTGCCAGAGTGTTATTGCTAAATGATTGCACGGGGTGTATGGAAATACAATCTGTGGTGGAGAAAATGTGTTCAGAAGTTATTTTCAATTTGTATTATTTAGCAGATGAATGATGAAGCACAAATCCTTGTGAACAGCAGAACAAGCTTCCTCTTTTCATGTCACAAGTCCACAGTGTGATTATTTTCCATTCTTGCCATGAATCAGCTTCAATAAATATATCTTGCACAGAATATTAAGCATGGATACACTTGACCTAAACAGTGTTGAAGCTACTTTATGTTTTTGTACCTTCATCAATATGCGGATCAATATCAAAGGTGTCGTTTTCAGGATCGATGGTGCTGTTTCTATAAAACACTTGACACACGGTCAGAGGAGTGTAGTCGCCATTAACGAGCTCATATGCAAGATTACCTACAGTCAGGTTTTGGAGATTTGTATACTGAAAAACCAGACAAAGAGAAAACAGAAAACATGTTTTAATGGTGTAAAATCAGAATTAAATAGAAGATGCCATGTGACTGAACAAAGGTTTCATTACCCTGTTGATTATGTAGTGAATGTGCTCATTCACATCTCTTTTGGTATAAAGGGAAAGGCTTCCGTGCCGGTGATCCTTGTATCCTTTGAGAAACAGATTCCTGAACGTCATCAAATTTTCATCCTTGAAAGTGACCATCATTTCATTGCTCAGGCCAAAAGACACCAACTAATTGGAAATGGGGGTGAGAAGAAGGTCACGCAGGTAAAAAACGAGTAGCTCCTAACCTCTGTACACGTTCACGCTTAACTAAAGGATTACCTGGATTGTAGTTATTGCAATTTTTAATATTTGTATCATCAGTTTCCACGGTTTCCGACCCTTTGCTCTGTACTTCTCGCAGGGATTCATGAAGAAGTATTTGAGCCTCCGTCTGAAATCCTCCACCGTCTTTGTATCCTGGCTGCAGAGGCCGTTTCGCCGGCTCTCCTCTGACCTGACAGACAGAAGCTGCTCGGAGTCCTCCATTAGGCTGAAGAGCAAAGACAGTTTTGTAACACCTGCATCCGAAATGTTTAATAGATAAAAGAAAGCATCTGGCCATTCCAGTCATCCTGATGTTATCTAACTGGTTCTCCTGCCTGTGTTCACTGCAGCTATTCTTTCCTTTATAGTTGTCGTTCTACTTCGATACATACTAATTATGCAACATTAAGCCATAACACACTACCAAACCACAGCTGTATGTTTAGCACACACCAGTTTAGCTCATTAGAGCTTCCTGCAACAGGGAGCATCAAAATCAGATTAATGTACAATTACTACAAATATTTTTGCTAAATAAATAAAAGTTAGCTGCTTATATTTGATGTTATTATTTATATATCTATATATTAAAATCAGCCGCTAACTACGTGTTAAACTTCATTCTACATATAATTATGATAATAAATTAAATACCTGTTAGCGTTCGCTGAGCACCAGCGAGCCAAAGTTCAACCAGTCTAACACTCAGGGCTTCTCAGCTGTGTATGAAAAACCAGGTGGTACAGTCACCACTGCAGCCGTCACCACAATGACTGTCATTCCTCTGCGCCACTTGTAGCTTTTCCAGTTTTTTCCAGAAGAAGGAAAAAAAAAAAAGGACGTCTGCACGCCCAGAAGCTGACGACACATTTACACGTTAAGGGCCTGTCAGTAACTTGATTTCGACCTTGACGATTAATGCCCTACTTCAACAATTATCGGCCGTCTAACACTTTGATTTTTCATAATCGCTGCAGGAAATCAAGCACACAGTGAAAAAAGGGGGGGGAAAAAAAACACACAAGCCGAGTTCATATATTAAAAACTTTTAGTTGCATTATTACATAACCAGTGAATAGAGAAAAAGATGGGATGTCACTGAAACTATGTTTACTAATTCAAGACCATTGTAGTGAGAAAAACATGAAGCAAAGTTTTGATGACTTAATGCACACGCAAAAAGAAAAACACTAGCTGAAGTTCTGCTCCAAGACTGGCTCTTTATGCACACATGTGAATATATATATCTACATGCTCAAGTAGTCGTTCGAGTGTATAAAATATATAAACTGTATTCAGCCTTTACAGCTCTTGAGAAGAATCACACCTCCTGTCAGAGAAGAGGAGCAGGAGAGGTTAGAGAGGGTGAGTCACATTTTCTTCACTCCTGATACATCACGCTGGAAATCTAACCGCGTTAGAAATGCATCTGATGCACGTGCAGATTTCCTCTTTCTTCTTTGATGGCACCTTTGTCTCATTTTAGTCATATTTTCCATTTTAAACTAGGCAAAAATTTCCATACCTAGGGTTTGGTTTGATTTATATGAAAACTAAGGCAACAAATTGGCACCGTTTGAAAAACAGAATACAATCTTTAAAAGTTATCCCAGCCTCGCTGATGATAAAATGCCCCCATTTTTAATCTAAAAGGTAACTATTATAGTGGTAGTATACAGTATATGCCCACTTGCAGCAATTTCTCACCAACTGCCTCATCGAAGGCAAGAATAACACCAAAAAAGAGAGAGTGAGTGTCATGGTTGTCTTTTCAATCGGTCGAGAACTGTCTCATTGAGATGTGCTCCTAAAAGATGCTCCTGGTTGAAGTTGGCGTGAGCGAGCGCGACCGCAGGGGCTGGAAATTCGGATCGCCTCCGCTGCTGGTGCACCCCGGCGCTCCAGCATCTATGCTGGAGGGGGACTCGACCATTACCTCGTCCGGTAGAGGAGGCGCCCCGGGGTCTCCGGGCTTTGGGAGGCTGGAAGAAGTCGTGGAAGGTGTTGCGATGCTGGCGCAAGCCACGGAGGAGTCTCCAGTTTTCTGCGAAGACAGGAGATCGAGTGAGGCGGCCACATCTGAGTTGGAAGGGCTTTTCTCGCTGTCAGGGTGAAAAAGCAAGGTGGAGTTGTTTGAAAACGTTGACGGGAGGTCGCTGGTTGAGGTTGGAGTGCTGAAAGTGCAGTCAGATGAGGAACTGGAAGCTCCTGCCGCTGAGTAATAGAAGAGGAGGGGAAAAAGGGGAACAATTTTAATTCACAATGAACAAAATCATTAAGCACTTTTTTGCATTACACACACACACACACACACACACACAACTAGTTTAGAAATTGATGTATTAACCTCTGAGGGACTCGATCTTCTCATTTTTGGCCTTCTGCACCTCGTCTGTGATTTTAGTGATAATAAAATTTTGTGAGCGCATCTCCCGTATTGACTCGATCAAGGCATCCAGGCCGCGGGGGTTCTCAGCCAGTATGTCCAGCAGCACGGCCGTCCTCTTGGTCTGCGTGGTCCTGCAGCTGATCTCCTCTGCGTCGTCTCGCGTCAGGATCCTGCGAGAGCGCAGGTAATCCAGGTGGCGATCTGCTCTGATTTTATCGCAGAGGTAGTGCCGCAATCTGGTCAGCACCTGGAGAGCCACAGGAAGCCATGGAGTGAGAACAAAGTGAGGTGTCAATGAACAGGAAACACACAGTCCAGGGTCTACCCCCCTTCCCTAAAACCAGAGACTACAGCAGAACTGGATCTGCTCTCTCTGTGGCACATACATACATACAGTATGCTGGGTGTCCAGATGTGCCCTAAGCTTCCATCTTATTGTCCTGCTGTTAAATCTTACAGAAAGTGGGCATGGTGAGTAAACAACGAGGGTGTGGTGGGAGCATTTCCTCCTTTTAATAGGCCTATAGCGCCAAGCAAAGCATAAATATATATATTTAGCAGTAAATCTAGTTCCACATGGCTCCCCTCATCAGACTGATCCACCATCTATTAGGAAGCCAGGGCGTGTCTGAAGTATAATACTCACGTCTTTCTTTATCTCTGCCATTTCATCTTCAGTGAGGTGAGGAGCATCCATCCCTCTCCCCCGCAAAGTGAAAATCCAGGTGGTAAGGACTGAAGATTATTTTATCAATCTCGTAGCGGTGGATTAAAAAACACCAGAGAATAAACTATAGAAGTTAAATAAGCTGACACCTTATTATTAATCGATAAAAGGTAGCGTATCGACTATCCATTCAACTTTTTTTGTTACAGCAACGGAAAAAAAAAATCCCCGGACTTCCTGATTGTGTCGAGGTTTAACTACGTCAACACACGGCAGAGACGTCAGTTTCCCACTCAGAGCTGGTTTAAATCGGTAATTAAAAAAAAGTCCACGTTCACCTTCAGATTTTTTCTGTTTTACCAGAATAGCTCCAAACTGAGCGACTTTATTCGCTTTGAGTCTTAATGTGCGACTTCTTGCGCTTCTGCACTTCCGACCTTGGCCACGCGTGGTTCTCGATAACTCCACTGGGTGGCGCTGTTGGACCTTATCACATGCGAACACTACGTTTGGCAGGTTTTACTGTAACACACAGTGTAGTCTATGACAGCATTCATTCAAAGAAAAACAAGTTTTACACCTGCTTAAGTAACCCCACTAAACTATAGACCAGTGGTGTCAAACATGTGGTCCAGGGCACAGAAGTGGCCCTCTTAAAGGCTCCCATACGGCTGGACAGCTGTAAAGTGTCAAAACTGCAGTGAAGTTAGTGGGGTTTGAAAACGTCTAATGAAAAATAATGAATCTGGCAGGGTTTTAAAGAAGAAGGAGGGATAAGAGCTTTTTACTTTACTAGTTTACCCCATTTGTGGGCCATTAACTAAACTGAGTTTGCACCCCTGCTGTAGGCTAGGGGAGATTTTCAGCTGATTTTAATCTAAAATTTGAATTTTTTCTGCATTTTTGTTGCTGATTTATTGCAACAATAAATCTGAGGTGTAATGTAGGCTTTTTAATGTGATGCAGGGCTTTTCAGTTGCTTCAAAAAAACGCTTATGCTTTATGATCTGTCTGCACGTTTTGTATGTGGAGTCACAACTGGCAAAGTAGTGTTCGAAAATTCAAGCGCCTTAAACCTGAGTAAATTAAAAGTCTGAAGTTTGCCTGCCAGATTCTTATGTGCACCTACGACTAATTCGGTCTGAACATTAGATTGTTCTCTTCTACTCTGTAGTTTAAACAGTTAATATTTAAGTTAGCCCGTAAAAACTGGATGAACAGAATAATGGAAAAAAACCTCTGAGTGCAACAAAATCAGCTCAACAACACCACAAACTGAAGTCCTATATGAAACAGCAACGGCAAAAAAATGATACTAATAACGTTACTACGAATACACAAACAACTAAGAATTTATTAACTGGCTGAGGTGGAGCTGATATTTTATATAAACTGTTGGTTTGCTGGTCTTGTTTGGAAAATCTACACAGTAACTCGGAGCCTCAGCATTGTGCATCAAGTAAATATATTTCTGTTACTGTCAGTCATGCAGCTAGACACATTTTAAAGTGTAGTATTAAACACTGAAATCTGATGATCACAATGTAAATTGTCAGCAGTCAGCATCTGTATCATAGATTAGGTCACAGAACAGTTTATATCCAAATAAAGCTGAAGAATCATAGCATTAAAATCATCAGCTATTCAGAGAAAGCGCGGGGTCAAAGTTCACATATACAAAGTGAAGTGCTGCGCAGTAGAAGTGATGTGATACTCTGGTAAACATGAAGTCTATTACACAATGATTGAACGCATACAGATTTTCACTTCCCCCTAATTGCAGTATAGCACAAAGAGAGGACAGGCGCTCCCCTGAGGAGATTGTTGTCAGGCCTGTTTTGTCATGCTTCTGCAGTGTCGTACTGTATGTGCTGTGTGAAAACACCATTAGCGAGCAGAAATGTATATGAACTGTAAATCAGATCACAGGACTCATGTGGCGATAATGATTTAAAGCCCCTCACAGCTGTCTGGCTGCTGTTTCATCGCTGCAGGAAAATGTCAGATGTTAAACAAAAATGTGGAATGAGCGTTAGCAGAAACAGACAATGCGTGCCCACTTCTCTTCACCACAATTCGCTTTATTCATGCTGGACAGTAGAGCTCGGCAGCCTGGAAATAACCAGCTGTGCGTTTCAAATGAACCCAGTGTGCTGACTCGCGGGTGCCAGACACAAAAGAAAAGAAGGCATTTTTAGAAATGATGTCATGAAGGGGACTTTTATTCATATCAGCCCAAAACCCAATCTCACGTAACAGCCAAGACACTCCGTGACCTCGCATCCAATGTGGTTTTACAATATGTGTAATTGAGGAGGTATTTATGCTTGTTAGTCTCAGTACCATGCGAAATGACTTCATTTATAGCTCTTTTTATACAACCTATTGTAACCTGCCCACCCACCTTACTCATTCGGGTGTATCCCATTAAGTATCAGGGAAATGTAATTTTAACAGGGCGCTGCACTACTGTGCAATGCACGTCCACCCATGGCATGTATCAAGTATCTATGGGAGGATAAAAGGTCTCTTTAATATGATAACTTTCAAGTAATTACACGTTGCTCTCATTAATGAAGTAAATTGCAAGATATAAGAAAATGCACGCTTTATATACGAGTCTCTGCAAGATTCGTATAAAAAGGCAAGACAGGACAGGTTTAATTTATATGACACCTTTAATCACAACAGTCATTCGAGGCAATTTGCAGGGAAAAAAACTCAAAGCCAGAAATAAAAGAGGAATTAATTACTTAAGCTTTAGTTAAAAGCAGTCATAAATAATCCGGTTTGTAGTTTCTTATTAAAGGATGGAGAAATGGGGAGCATCGCAGCTAAATGCCTCATTGCCCTCTTTAGTTTCACATCGGTCTGCTCTTGTAGACCTTTGAGACCCATCAGGTATATATTCATTAAGCATCTCAGATTTATATTTAGGGCTGATCATTCATTGAATTTTTTTCACATTTATAATTTGTCTACTTTTAGTCTGCTGATTTTACAAGCTCAGTGTTTTATTTTTATTTTTTAGCAATTGTTGTTTTTGCACGTGAAGTGAAAATTTGAGGTAGAGCAGGGGTTTCACTTACAGTGATCAGTTCAGCTTGTAATACGCCATCGCACTTTTTTATTATATCATTTCTTTTTGAAAACAAACTTTCAGTGGTTTCCAGAAACAATCATATCTATAGTAATATCCCTCTGCTTTCTATGTGATTACTACTGCTTTAAGCCAGGGATGTCCAACTCATTTTAACTCATGGTGGAGCAGGTACAGTGGGCCAGTCTCAGTGTAAAGAAGTTTAATTTCCAATTAGAAAAAAGACCAGTTACTTTGGTGTAGCATGAATGACCATTGCTGAAGTCTTCATTTGCAAAAATAAAACTTATAAAAACCCAGTTAAAAGTCCAAGATTCATGCCTTCTTTTATTTATTTTTTTTAAAGCTGTCCATTAGGCAGGACTGGAGTCTCTGTGAGGCCAATTTTAGCCTCTGGGCCTAATGTTTGACACCCTGGCTTTAAACTGTTGGGCTAACAGTGTTTTAGGATGTTAAGAAAGAGGAAATATTAAATTTCTCACTTGTTTTATTCCACATTCATTTTCTGAACTGTGGGAAGAGAACATGCAATTTGCCCTCCACCTCCGCCTCTGTTCTTCTTACCTAACATGTTTGTGCAGATTCTTGATATTATATTTTTGGAAGGAAATTTCCACACCAAGCCACAACAGTCAGCGATTTCCAGGCATCGGTAAACACATCAAGCTCCCGCTTGCTCGCTCTTTATTTGCTGAAGCAGGTGCTGACTCAGACAGGCCTTTTAACCTTAGTTAGATAAGACGGGGGCTGTGCCAATCTGCTCTGCTCAGCCTCTTATTCTCACAGGTTATAATGAAAGGAAAGGTATTCTCTCCCTTATAAATGCCTTTGTTCTTTGATGTGGATGGAAGAAGATGCGTTTTATCCTGGCATCTATTTCAAAGAAACCTGCACTGCTCATCCTGAGAGGAATTTTCGCTTCAGGCATCGCTTAGGTTTTCTTTTTATTCTTTTTTTTGTCTAGTATCTCATTCTGACTGCTCTGATTTAGACTAAACAGAGGATTACCAAGTTACAAACATTTCCAGGAGGCTCACGTCTCTCATTATGAAATGTTAAAGTTAAAGTTAAATCCATCCACACCCCCTATAGGGTGACTGAATGGAAATTTAATCTGTAACACTAGCAAGGCTGGAAAATACAAACACTATTCGCAGACAACATGCAACAGTCTAAACAGAGCTTCAGCTCAGGGAGAAATTCAGTCAGTCATAGAAATATGTGGCTTTCCTTCAATATTTATGTCAGAACTTGCAGTGGCCCGATGATAAATCCTTTAAGGAGCCACGCTCACATGCATTTCAGCTGCCAGCTATACATACATGTAAGGTCCAACACCAGCTGGTAAACTCTTGGTTAGGACTTGTGGAAAAGAGCTCCTTCGAAACAGTGATATAGACTCAGTAATGCAATTATTGTTTCACAAAACTAAATACAATTTTTTCCCAGCACTGAAATCAAAGAGTTATCCACACCAGTGTTTTGCATGTTACATAAGATTTTATTTCTGGAGAATCTTAGTAGTCGAAAAGTCAGAAATATCCGCTTTCTTTGGAAATGAGAAAACATTACAAGGTAAATCTGGAGCGAAAGCCCTGGCACAGTGGAAGCTGCACAGGGTGGTTCTTGGCACACTGAGTGTGAGAGGAGGGAGGGGGAAGCTTCTGCTGGGCTTATGGGAGGACGTGTGGAGAAGCATTCCTCTCATAGTTTCGGGACACCTCTTTAGTCTACGTCAGATCTGCTTGAAGTGGATAAAAGGGGATGGAGACTCTCAAAGAGGGGGAACAAACAGTTGTCATCTTGCTGCCAGGTCTGCTGTGTGATATTAAGGAGACTGGGTTTTCTTTTTTGCTCAGGAGAGATTGCTTCAGCTGGAGAAGATGTGGAAAGTCTTTGTCATCGAGATCTTCTGCTTTACGCTGGTGAGGAAAAAGCGTCTGAGTCCTGCTGTTATATTCTGTGGGTGAAAGAAATGTTGATTGTAAAGGTGGGATGTTTGGTCTAACCTCAGGTGTCAGCCTCGTGCCCAAAGGACTGCAAGTGTCCCCTTAAAGTGCCAACATGTGCAGGCAGTGTCAGCCTCATGCTGGACAGCTGTGGATGCTGTAAGGTTTGTGCACGGCAGCTTTTTGAAGACTGCAGCAAGACACAGCCCTGCGATGCAGCGAAGGGACTGGAGTGCAACTTCGGAGGGTTGGATAAGGGCGTCTGTCGAGGTACGCTGACTTCATTTCTCCTTTCTGACCTTTTTGTTCTCACCTTTTCCCTTTTCATCATGTCAGCTTTTCCCCACTTCTCTTTTACAGCCAAATTAAATGGGAGAACATGCGAGTACAACAGCAAGATTTACCAGAACGGGGAAACCTTCCATCCTAACTGCAAACACCAGTGCACTTGCATCAACGGTGCAGTCGGATGTGTTTCCCTCTGCCCACGTGAATTCTCACTGCCCATGTTGGGCTGTGCCAAACCAAGACGGGTCAAGATACCGGGAGGGTGCTGCGAACAACTAGTCTGCCCTGAGAAAACAGACGCACAGAGCGCTATGATAAAAAAGCACAGAAGAAAGTTCAGCAAAGTAAAAACCGCTAAAGACGACCTCTCAAAAAAGAACGAGTTCCCCTCTGTGTGGGGAGAATCAAAGTCTCTGCCTGGTGAGCAGTCTTGATTTTCATTGCATTTAAGTCTTGCTTGCTTTCATTATTTTAAACCACCTTTAACTTAAAAAATATCTGCTTAAACATCTGTGCAGCTTTCAGGAGTCATTCAGTGGACCACATGTTTCCCAGAGGAGTCCAGTGCATGCCTCAAACCACAGCTTGGTCGCCCTGCTCCAAATCCTGCAGCTCTGGTGTGTCCACGAGGCTGACCAACCGCAACAAACAGTGCAAACTGGTGAAAGAAACTCGGATCTGTGAAGTCCGTCCCTGCAAACAGTTGACCACAAAGGTACACCACATCCTGATGAACTTATACACTGATTATTACATTAGAGGATTTGGACCATCCTTAAGACTAAACCCTTGACATCTTTTCTCTTGCAGAAAGGTCAAAAATGCAGTCACAGAGAAAAAGCAAGCCATCCAGTTCACCTGTCCTACGCAGGCTGCCGTAGCCTGAAGAAGTTGCAGCGCAGGTACTGCAGATCTTGCTCAGATGGACGATGTTGCAGGCCTCACAGGACCCGGACAATGCCTATCCATTTTCGGTGCAAAAACGGAGAGACCTTCAGGAGGATGGTGATGACGATTGAGTCGTGCAAGTGTAATCTCAACTGCTCCAACAACGCTAAATAGACACCTGAGCTCTACAGACCTTTCAATGACATCCACTAACTGAAAATTTAACAGAAAGGCTTGATTTAAGCGCAAGGAAGACTTTTGCTTCATATAATTGGAGCCTTCTGGTTTGCTTCTTTGTGAAGCTGCTTTTAAATGGTGAATGCTGCATTTTTTTAAAAATGAACTTTAAAATGTTTCTCTGCACTTATGCATTGTACATCCTTAATAATATTTAAGCCTGTTATGACAAAACATGTTAAATCGCAGTGTGGAAAGTTAGCTGTAGCTGCTTCTCTTGATTCACTGCACCTGTGCTATGTTTCATACTTATTTTAATGTAAAGTTAATGTTAAGCATGGAAAACTGTATTTTTGGTTTACTGTCCTGTTCTCTGTACTTGGTCGTTAATGCAAAAAAGAAAGATGATTGAAGGCTGGACACAGACTGTTAATGTCATGGTTAGCAGGTTATAATCTCCAATAAATTCAAGGAAAAGCAGTTCAGTTCCTCACTATTTTACCTAAGAGTTTTTCTTGAGAAAAACTGGAAATTCTCAGGGGGGTCTCTGCTGCAACGATCTTCAGTCTTTTTAGCATCTGGCTGACCTACTTCTGAGAGGACCTACATGTCACTGAATAGTTTTGGGAATATCTGTAATGTAAACCTCTCAGCGGTTTGCCTGGTGCCGCACAGATGCTGGGCACAAGTTGCAGATTCTTGCTTTCCTGGCAGTGGTATAGGCTTACACCGATAATCTAAACCCTCCACTGTGATTTACAATACGCAGAATGGAAGGCAAATGTGACTGAAATATGACTCTGATTGTCACGGCCGTGGCTGTTGTTGCTCCCGTGTCCTAAACTCTTCAGTGTTTCTGTCAAAGGCAGGCTCCGCTGTGCCGTCACTTGACTCTGTCACAATCACTCTGTCTTCACTGCTGATGTCCAGCACTCACCTGGTTGAGGTCTCATGAAACCTAATGAAGACTGCTTTTTGTGATGCACACACTAAGATGTTTTCTGCGGATTCGGTTTTAAGTTTATGAGCAAATAAAAAGGAGGAGCAGCGATGGTGTTTTTGAGGTGCTTGTGTACACCTGGGGCTGGGCCAGCTTTAGGCCCACATTAGCTGTTTCTTTTGTTTAGCTACATAAGGGAAAAGGGTGTTGCTGCTCTGCACTTTGTTTTGGGCAGGGAACTATTTTCTTTTGAACTTTAATAATGTCTCGACTCTATAAATCTCCCTTGTGTTCTGTTATTTTCTTTGATTTGCCAACCTCCCATTTACCCATGAAGTTTGCCTCTTTTGTAATTCATAAATCTTGCGTTTGACTGTCTGGTTGAATGGCACTTTTCACCACCTCTGAGCTGAGCTGGGACATAACAACTAACCCAACCAACAGGTTTACGTAGAGATGCAAGGCTTTATGCGTCAGTGAAGCCTCTGTTCGTTAGCGATAATTGGCTCTGCAGCTCCAAACCTTCAAGAAAAAAGAGACAAATGGGCTATCACAGTTGTTGAGACTAACGAGCACATAAACGTAGGGTGTGCCCATCTCGGCGCTGAAATGCCGAAAGTCAGATGTAAGCAGAAAGCAGCAGAAAAAAGCAAATTCCCAAAGTGATCGACAGAATTACGTAAGCAGGCAAGACCACAAGAGCAAAGGAAAAAAACAGAAGTACTGACGCACGCAGCCATGAAATCGTTCCATCCCCTGAAGGAGAGCACAATAGACCTTTGTCTCTGAACTTGAGAGGAGGCCTGCTCACTCGAGGGAATACGTCCGATGCAGGAACACATCAGTCTTTCAGAGGTCTGGACTCAAAGTAGTTTATTACCATAGATACAGCAGGGAAGCACAAGCAACAGTGAGGGGACAAAAAGACATAAACACGGTACAATTGTGGCTCAGTTTTTCAGTAAATCATGCTGCAGCTAATACCAGAGCTCTCGTGCTTGCCTACAGGCCAGAGTAATATAAGATTTTTATTATACAAACCAACAACAGAGTTAGAAGTGGGTAGTTACATTTGCAACCTAAAGGCATCACACATAATGGCTACACATAACTATTCTCAGTCTGGCTGAGAATCCTTTGCTATGATCACTACCAAAAAACAAACAAAAAGACAGACGCTGTTTCTAGAACCGGCAGGAAGACAGGGAAATTCAAGTTTCTATGTAAAGACGCTGAATTTTGAATCAGCTTCACTAGTCAGAGTAAGATTTGTCATGGGTGATGGGAAAAGTCACTGCTAGAAATTTGGATTCGTTCTACCACAGGTAAACACAGCTGGGACAAAATGTGAGCAAACAGAACAGGTGTGCGATAACAGAAGTCATTCGGAATTAAAATGTGATTTTTGAATCGCCCACATCAGAAGATGGGAATGACAGTGTGGAAGCTTCCACAGTTATCAGTGTTATAAGAGAGCGAATCTGTGAAGAAGATGGAGCAGAAATGAATTATTAAATGTATGACCTGCTTTTTGGGGACAGCAAGATTGTTATATTTGAACTGGGATTTATATTATTGTGGCAGCCTTTAGGGGCTAATGCGGATATTGCAATGCTGACAGAATGTAGAATAATTTAAAGTGAATAGGCCACAGTGTTACACGAGCGTTGCACCTATGGCAGATAC
>VUQR01009653.1:0-14518 GCA_015108515.1 Hemichromis elongatus | reverse complement strand
CTCACACCTGTCAGTCACAGGTGAGCTCACACCTGCTTTTAGATTTTAGTAATTCAACTTCACGTTGTGTTTAACAAAGCTTCAGACTAATGAGCTCAGAATAAATTGCTTGCTGCGTTCAGAGATGATCAGTCTTTGTACAGAAAGAGCTGCTGCCCCCTGCTGGTCACAGCAATGACTGCAGGTTTGATGTTTTGGACCTCAGAGCTACATCCAAGGGGGGGGGGGTTCCAGTCTAGTCTGTGGTTCGTCAGAGAGACCAGAGACGCTGCTGTGGTGTTAGTTTGACTTCTTCTGCTGTTTTCCTTCCTGTCTGATCAGGATTAACTCTTTTATTTGATGTATTCGAGATGGAGATGATTTTGATTTGTTTTAGTGTTATTCTTATTTCATGTATCTGAAAATGTTGCTGCGAGGAGTGACGCCACAGCTGTGATGTTTTTCAGGGCATCATTTTAAATGTAAGAATTTACTGGAAGTTGTAAAGAATCACTGATATTAGCCTCTTCAGGGTTGGGGTCTCCACTGCCATCAGCTGGGAAATGATGTTTTCCTTGTACATGTGAATGGAATTAAACTGAGCGTGCACTCATCCGTGTGTGAAGCCTCTTTTTTTTAAATAATAAAATATAATATATATCTGAAAACCAGGGGTGTCAAACATAAGGCCCGGGGGCCAGAATCGGCCTGGCAAAGATGCCAGTCCGGCCCACTGGATGGCTTTGGAAATGTGAAGAACTTTTAACTGAATTTTAATAAGTTTAACAGCTTTTCCTTTTAATAAAAACACCCACATTCATCCATGGATCCTCCAGAAAACAAAGGTCCTTCAGAAGCTACAGTGTTTATTTTACCGATTTTATATTAGTGTCAATACTACAAATACCTGTGTAAGCATTGTGTTTGTCAGCCGATTCCACCGACTCATATCCCAAGTTTAATTAAACAAACGACAAACAATGAACCAAATGATGGAGCTCCAAGTAATATTTAAAAACTCTCCTCTGAACACAGACAGGAAGTTAAAGTCGGACTCACATCACATCATGAATGAAGCCGCTTCATTACCACAAACTGTCGATATGTTTGTTTATTCACTGCAGTTTCAGTCAGTGTGAACTGTTCTATGGGCAGAGTGCTGTAACTCCTGCCCACCAACAGAGGGCAGCGCAGCTCCAAGTAAACATGCAACAATCCCACCTGAACTTTGCTCTCTGACAAACGTGCCACGGCTGGGCTGAGGAAGCGTTACGGGACACATACGTGAAACACGCACCTGACCACAGGTAGCATCCAGCCACGCAGACGAAGCAGAGGGCGAGCAACGCCGGCAGGACGCAGAGGCCCAGACTCAAACACGGCTCCCTCATCCGGTCTGTGGACGACCCCCCGGCACCTCCTGCAAACACACAATCGCACACACAGCAGTCGTTTATTCCCCGATGCTCCTTGTCACAGCTTTGTGCCTGGCTGTATGAAACCTACGCTCACGGTGACGTGTGGGTTTGAGAGGCTGACTACAGCTCAGGAAACTCATAACTGGAAGGAAAAATGAGCTGCGGTGGTGCGTATGGGGGAGGAGACTCGTCTTTGAAGGTCAGCCGGAAATCCTAAAAAGGCTTTGGTGGTTTTTCTCAGAGTGAACGTTACAGGCCCTCCTGGTGCTGTGAT
Organism: Hemichromis elongatus; assembly: GCA_015108515.1. Taxonomy (NCBI): domain Eukaryota; kingdom Metazoa; phylum Chordata; class Actinopteri; order Cichliformes; family Cichlidae; genus Hemichromis; species Hemichromis elongatus. The sequence goes on along the minus strand of VUQR01009653.1, from coordinate 12,847 downwards.
GATAAACCAGGAGTGACCGTCAGCTGTGCGCACGTCTATCAAGAGACAAATGATTAAATACGTAAAACCTAATCAGAGCAATGCAATAAAAATAGAACATAATATGTAGTTGTATTTCACAGTATAACCTGATGTGACAGTTTATCTCACACCTTTGTTCCAGTGACACAAACTCTTATTATATTTATGGAGCTATCAAAGGTGTCGGCACGCGCACGGGGACCTTCATGTCTTCATATTCAGCTGCTCGGGCTGCAGACACGTGGACGCTTACAAGTGTGAACATTTCATGGAAGATTCAGGGGGAAGTGACTCAAACCCTCGATGCCCTCCCGCCGCTTCACCGCACTCGTTTTTCCAGGGGGGCGACTCGTGCGACGCGTAGCACATCTGTCAGTTCATGACACGCAGAGAGCCCTGACCCCCGCCGAGCCAGCAGCCCAGACAGAAACACCGACATCAAGCTGAAGCTCTATAAGAGATCCAACAGGAGGTCACGGTCCCCAGAGGATAACTCTTACTGACCGGTGCACCAACAGGTCCGCGCTTGACATCTGCTCCTCTGAGCCAGAAGCCATACAGTACGTCTGTTTCCAGGGAAGTGTTAATGTTAGTGCTTTAAAGAAAGGATCCACTGTCAGCGCCTCTTTTACAAATATTGGTCCCAGCGCTCACTTTCATGTTCCGCTGATCTGTTTTCATAGTCACCCTAGAAAATCCAGAAAATGATTTTAAAATCTTTCAACCACCTGACCAAGCCCACCCCGACAGCCTGGACCAGCAGAACAACTCAAACAGTAATACAGGAAACTTTAGATCTTTATCTGCTCGCCTTACCCTCCACAGTCAGCTGAATTCCTCTGTTAACGTCCACGTTATTTATGAACCTCCTGATGCAGAAGTACAGCCCAGCATCCTCCTCCTCCACCTCCTGGATCTCCAGGCTGACCAGGCCGCTCTGCAGCATCCCGTCACATTTCATGCGACTGTTGTTTGTGTGAACGTCGATGATGCCCTCTCCTGTCACCTTCCCCTTTGTAACAGTGAACAGAGGCAGCAGCTGCTCTGAGCGCAGCAGGTACCAGGTGAGCTGATCGCTGGGCGTCACGTTGCAGGACACAGAGACGTTCTGGCCCACCTGCACCACCAGGGTGGAGCTGTGAACGGGCGAGGCTGAAGACAGGTGACCTCCCGCAGCACCTGAGGAGTGAGCACAGGTTAGGACAGCGTGCACCTGAAGGCTCCTTCATATCACAGCAAATACAACACACTCAGTACAAAGAACAGGAACAGGTGACAGGTGTGCTCCACAGTTAGATGGACGTCACAGTTTCTGCTTCATGGTTTGTTGTTTTTCAAAGAGAAATCATTTTCCTATTAATGCTGTTAATTTTACTGCACATGCTCAGAGTGAGTCAGGCTGAAGGTTATGATCACCATGGAAACTGCTGCGATGCCATTATGTTCTACACCCCACAGCTCAGACCCCCCTGGAGTCACATCTGTTATCAAACAGAAACTGTCCAGCCACTAAAACTGCACCCGTCAATCCAGAGAAACGCATTTCACAATAAAGGACTTACAGTCATAATAATAAACAATACAAAAATAAAAACAACATTTTTCATAATTCACAAAGTCTCCTCAGCAACGTTAAGCCACAAAATGTTTTTATTATTATTATTATTATTATTATTATTATTATTATTGTTAGATAAAACATCCAAAAGAGAAAATCTAAAACTTATGTAACTTGGAATTTCTCAGTAAAGAGAAGTGAAAGAAAAACGCGTCCAGCTCCAGGGACGGGTGAGCAGCTCCAGGAAGCCCAGAGGGCTCAGGTCCGCACGGGGATCAGGGACCGAAGTGAGCCTGGAACACTGACACCTGCGTGTGGGGGCGTGTCCTGATTCACACCTGCTCACACCTTTCACTGGTCACTAACGCAAACACGCGATCACCACGAGACAAACTAAGGAGCAGAAACACAACAAACACCTGCAGGAGACCCGGATCCCCCCGGTCCTGGAAGGTCTGCATTCGGACCTGGAGAGTCATTGACACACCCTGGAATTCCATAACCAGGCTGGAATTCCATAACCTTTCTCAAAGAGCGAATCCTGCACGGAAACCGACCTAAAAACAAACATGAATGAAATCAAACTCACACAGAACGGTCAGGATCCACGTCACACCCGCCATCATTAAACGCAGATCAGGTTTCTACAGGTGTGCTGCACGAGCTGTCTGCAGCTCACACACACACACACACACACACACAGACTGACTGACGCTGAGAGGCGAACACAGTTTTTAATGTGGGAGGGGAAGTGAGCGGGACTTGGCTGAGCAGCAGCACAGACCACCAACATTTCAGCTGGAGCACGAAGCGGACGGCACGTGCTGTTCCCGCAAACTCACACCTAGGCGTCAGCATCTTCACGCGCTCCGCTCAGCTGAGCCGGTAAGTTTCGTTTCTGCAGAGATCTGCCACACGGCACCGAAAGCCCCCGTTTATTTCAAAATAAAAGCCCAGTCATAGTATAAATCAGATTATCTGCTTTTCCCGCTTTTCTTTACAACGTTTTCATAAAATGTGAGCTAGCAGCAACAGCGCTAAAATAATAATAACGATGATGAACAGCACTCGGCACTGAATTTGAATCCGTGCTTTTATTTTTAAAGGTCTCGCAGGAAATCGAAACGCACGCGCTGGGGTTGATAAGCCGTCAGAGGAGCTGAGAGTAAACAGAACAGAGAAACCGCACGCGGGGGACGGAGAAGAAGACCGAACAGTTTCCAAGAAGCGGACATCATGAAAACGGTCACCGAGCGGCTCTGGTACGACACGCTGCACTTCCGGTCTGAGCAACAGCTGCTCCTCTTTATTTATTTAATTTTACTTTTATTCAGCAAACATGCACCATAATATCTAAACGTGTTGTTATTCAGATAAGAACCAATCAGTGAAGTCAGACTGCATTAAGGGGCATTCTGCAGGGGAATTATTATTATTGTTATTTTATTTTTTATTATTATTGTTGTTGTTGTTATTTGATTAGTATTTTATTATTATTATTATTGACGATGATGATGATGATGATGATGATGCTGCTGCTGTGTGAGTGCCTGCTGCGGACCTGCAGGGCGGGACCTGCAGCCAGACTGTGACACATGGCAGTTTCGTTACTGAGGAAACGAGTCCCTGTGTAGAAATGAAACGTTGCCTGGTCACGTGATCAGATCATGTGGAAGTTGAGTTTCGTTTCTGAGCGATGGCAGGTCTGAGTTAAGTTTCAGGTGTCACTGCAGCTCACACTCAGGACAGATGCAAACAGCTGGCCGGACAGATTCCACATTACAGGCGTTATAGGACAGGAAGTTAATGTCATGTGGACCTTTCATGTCTCTAATGTGTCTCTAATGAGCGTTTAAGGAGAATAAAGAGCCTCTTGAATAAGCTCATTGTCCAGCCCTGTCACTGTTTAATGACGTGTTTTCTTGTGTTTCTAAGGTTTTTCGTACTCCTGCAGTGTCTCCAGACTGGAGCTTTAGTTGGTGAGTATCAACGTCACTCGATGAGGTCAGGACTGGTCAACCCCACAGACTGTATAAAAAGATGGGTGCAGCCACCCTGACGTCATCCGCTGAAACATTTGACTTAAAGCATGCACATCCGTGTTTCTGAGGATGTTTTTACTGTGTTCCTTTCTGCAGACTCCTCTTCTCTTTCCTCCGCCATGCTGTCCATCACCTACTTGGCGGGGGACCAGGCGATCCTTCCCTGCAGCTGGAAGTCCCACCTGGGCGAGGCGGCTCTGCCCGTCTGCCACGTTCAGTGGGCGACCCCGTCCAGCACGGTGTTCGAACAGCGCGGGGACGAGAAGTGGCAGGCGCCGGAGTTCGAGGGCCGCGTGAGGGTGCCCGAGGAGAAGCTGGGGTCGGGCAATTGTTCCCTGATCATCAGCGACGTTCAGCTGGGAGACACGGGGCGCTACGACAGCTTCATGGTGGTGGACAGAGTGAGGTCCAAGAGATCTCGGGTCTTCATTCAGGGCGTCAGGCTGGTTGTGAGCGGTTCGTGTTTGACATCGTCTCCTTGGAGCCTCCACAGTCTCCTTCTGATGTCGTTCCTGGAATATTCCGTCTGTTTTTATTGATGACTCTTTCGTTTCAGACCATAAATCCTATCAGTTCCATGAGCCGGGCGAGGACATGGTCCTGCAGCTCTACACCCGTCACTCAGTCCGAGTGGTCTTCCTGGCCAGGTGAGCTGCTCACCTGCCGACTCGGGCGGAGACGCCGTTGGTGGATTTGTTGGTTTTGTTTTTATCATCTCCCACCCTCATGTAGCCTCCCTCAGCTCTTTTTTCCCCGCTGACTTAAAAGCTCGCCTACTGCTCAATAAAATGAGTGTTTGTGTCTTGAGTCAAAGGCTGCTGGCTGCTCTGACTCATCCTATAATTTCTGCTTACAGAGACAGGATGTGGGGTTTGGGGAAACTGATTGGTGCGAAGCAGAAACTTTCACAGCAGACAGATTTCATTTTGGGATAAACCCACAGATCTGCTGCTGCACGGAGCATGCACCGCGCTAGGAGCGGATGCAAGGGGAGGGCGGGGGTGGGGGAGCTTTCTTGTCCGATTGCTCCGGCTCAGACGTTTATATTGCTTTTGAACTCTGTGGATGACGTCGGGTTTTTGTTCTGACGGGATTTACATTCTCCACAGGAACAGCTCGGAGTGGTCGGACCTGTGGATGCGGGGCAATAACAACAGTCAGCACCTGGAGAAACACCTGCTGCTCGAGCAGCTGACAGTGAAGAGGTTAAAACCATCGGATGAAGGAATCTATAAAGTCCTGGACAAACAGGGCCTCGCCGTCAGCACCGTGCAGCTCTCTGTGGAAGGTGAGTCCATCTCTGTCACGCGTCACGACTGCGATCAGACGTTCTCATGAGAGAAAAAGGCGGTTTCACATCAGCGGGTGCTCGCCTCCTGCCTCACGGGCACAGCGTCGGCGGCTCTGGCGGCCACCGGACCTGCCTGAGCTCGGCTGGGCGACGTTCCCGCTCCTGCTCGGGACGTATCGGCTCTCACGCTTTCATTTGGCGCATGCAAACTGACCCAACCTTTGATGGCTTGTGGTGGAAATGAGGGCGTTTGCATTAAATAACATGAAAGTATTAAATAACCAGATTAGAAGGCTTCACTGCAAACCTCCAGCAGATGTTCTCAGGAGTACGGTGCCTGCTTTCTGCACGCTGATCAATCTATTACTTCAGTGAAGTAATCACTGAATCAGGACACTAGACTCCACCCACAATCTATTCGCCTGCTTGATCTTAATAAATAGTTTCAGTGACCTTTATTATTATTAGACTTGGGACTGCAGGTTGTAGTCCTGCGAGTCGCTGAGCACACGCCGCATGGACATAAATACTACGACAGCAGCTGCTCAGCTGTGGAAACCCAAACCGTGAAGTTTTTGTGTGTGAATGCCAGAGGGCTGAAACGCGTCCAGAGGTGCGGCGCGTCTTTTGTCCACACGGTGAATCTGAGCACCAGCGTCGTCTACCACTAACAGCCCTCGACACTGAGGCGTGAGAACGCTCCAGTTCACAGCAAACAGGGAATTAAATTACAAACCTAAACCGGGAAATGGACCGTGTCGGCATTTCTGCTGACGAACCAGAAGAAGCGACTCAGAATAACTGAAGCAGTCTAACCTGTGCGTTTACTGGAGCAGTCATGTGCATCATCATCACGTGTACCTGTCTGTCCCACAGCAGGAGCCCGTCCTGACCGGAGAGTCCAGCAGACGCTGGAATACGTTCCCACAGGTGAGGAAAGCACGTGTGGTGCCCATGAAACAGGGTCTGCATCTGAACAGTGATTTTTAAGGACATTAAATAAAAAAAAACTCTGTGTTCTCATTTCGATGTCTTTGCAGATGTTGGTGCCAGAAGCAGCTGTTCAGCTCTTCTCACCTCGGCGGTTCTTGTCCTGAGTTTCCAAACTCTTCAGCTTCTCTGAGGCTCCGCTGTACGAACTGCACACGTGACTCTTGCACATTACAGCCAGCAGAGGGTGACAGTTCACCAGTTTGTGAGCTGTGAATCTAAACCGAGCCGAGTGTGTGTGTGTGTGTGTGTGTGTGTCCAGTGCCAGGTCTTCAGAGTGAGTGTGACAAGAAAAGCCGAGTGTTCAGTGTGTCCGCTTTTTCTTGTGACCTTCAATCATCCAGCGGCTCAGAGTGCGACGCAGGAAGTTTGTTCTCAGACGTGAAGTCAGATCATGTAGATTCACACTACGGTGGATGGAAACCTGCAGCCTGGCTCTGTTTGTTCACCTCTAAATAACAGCCGCGCTCCGATCCTGATGAGGCACCATTTATAAAAAGCACCTTTCAGGTTGCCAGATTTTAGAAAATCCTCTCTTTGCCTTGTCTTTTTAGCTCTTTATTTCATTATGGAGACCACGCAGTGTTTGAGCTCCTCTGTTCTAGAGAAGCACCGCAACATCTGGACCCAAACCTCGTCACCACGGAAACCACTGCCGATCCAACGGAGACGCGGATGCAACAGTTTCAGACATTTTCAAAGCAAAACGAGTGAAAGATTCAAAACATCTACAAACATGAAAGTGACACTGCCACTAAACGTATCAGTGAATCAGAGAAACTCTGACCTGTTTCACCCAAACAGTCGCTAAACAGCTCAGCCTGCAGATCCCACGAAGTCCAGTAACAATGATGGTAATAGTTTAAGTAATAGTTTGAATGCAGACTCTAAAAGTCAGCAGAGCTCTAAAACACTCAGGAGACAAGCGGAAAATGACCGAAACGTTTATACTGGCGTCTCCTTCACTGGCCGTGGGAAATCAGCCCCGTCGTAAGGAGCTATGAGGATGAGGCAAAGTGTTGTGACGGAGGGCAGAGCACGCCAGCGGCTCATTAACCTTTTGGGAATGGTGCCTTATGAGGATGTGACTGCTCCGGCTGACGATTTCAACAGTTAAGAATGTAAAAATATCTATGTTATATATAAAATATGTTTTGTTAAATGTATTAAATGGACAAAAACCACTGTCAGATTTATCTACGTGTGAATAGTATCTAACCACAAAGGGCGGAGCCTCTGTAGGTCAAACAGAGTCGGATAAATTCACAATGAAAGTATTTATTTGTTTAGAAAACAGATTTTTTATTTCTCGCTGTCCCCACTCGAGGTTGGCTGACCATGGCGCCAAAGACGCCGCCCGCTGTGGGTGAACAGATCAGCTGTGGTGTGACGCGCTTCGTCCAGCCTCATTATTACCGACTAAGAAACACTTCTGATTTCTCAGAAAGTTATTTTTTATCTTTTTCTACCTTTTCTCATCACTTTAAGGACGTCTCTGTGCACTTCGAAAGGCCTCGATGTGATGGATCAGATTTGTTATCCTGCTGCAGCTTTAAACAGTCTTTGATTCTGTATCCAATCAGACGCAGTGAAATATAATCAACCGATGTGCGACAGCTTCAGTAATCAGTTTTCTCACACCGCGGTGCGTTTGAGGGCGCTGTGAGAGCGTGGTGACATTTCTCTAGTTAACTATAATGATGTAAATGATTATCTTTGTGTGATGAATAACAACAAGCTCTAATAATAAAGCACGCAGACAGCCTGGTGTTGGATTCTCACTGTTGGGCTTCACACACAGACTCACATCAATAACACGACTCAGTACAGCAACAACACACTGTGCACGACGATCAGTCTATTAAAACACCCTCCTGCTCCCCAGCTGTCAGAGAACCACATGTGGATTCATCCGCCGCTGAAAATAGTTCCCATAAAACCGCACCATTCCCCAGATTGCGGCAGCATATAACCAAATCATGTTAGCAGGACGAATCACTTCTATGAAACACTCTCAGCGCTGATGTTTTCAGTCTGTAGATGAAAGACGGACGATGGGACGTGATCATGTGACAGGAACTTTAAATATGACTTTTGGATAGAAGCATGGAGTCACAGCACACAGGTAGCTGCAAATTAGTGACCAATAACATTCAGATCAGCACATCTGGAGCTCACACGTCTTGGATGTCTGTGAGCACGATATCCTCATTGGTCCAGAAGGCCGACAGCTCAAACACGGTGCAGAGGTCCGGTGAGCTGAGGTGAAGCCTCGCAGACAGTTAGCAGCTACACCCTCCTGTGTCGTCGTCCACCTGTCAGTCAAACAGGCCACACTGTATTTTATGACTCACCTGTTTAAACTATAATTGATTAGGGCAATTATAGTTTAAACAGGTGAGTCATAAAATACATAAACATGGAGCAGAGCTCACTGCTGGGAGTCTGCCTCTGGTGGACGTCGGAGGAACTGCAGTTTTTCACAGCACCACGCTGGCTGGAGGTTGAGACGCTGAACCAAGCGGACCTGCTAACCTAGTTTAAATGTAGTTTTTATAATGAGGCTGGTGGGCGGAGCCTCACAGACAGACATGGTGGTTTGAGTCTAAACACCAGACGTGCTGAATGAGCAAAGGTTTTGTCCTTTAAGCTTCAAGTCTTAGAGTTGCTCAGTTTATTAAAGTAACACGTTCCAAAGAAGTGCTCCAGTCTGATTAGCGTTACTAATTAGAGGAACCAATCAAAACAGCTGATAGGTTATTGATTATCTCACAAACAGCTGAACTCTGATCTTAGGTTGATTGAAGCTCAGTTGCTGCTCACTGAAAGCTGCACAGCCTTCATCGCTTCTATCAGGGATCATGTCTACTGCATTTACTCCAGTTTTATTCTTCATTCAACTTGATTAATAGACATTAATGTTCATTACAACAGGTTAAATTAACATTTAATTGGAAGATTTAGTTGCTGAGTGTGACAGAAGCCAAAGAACCGTGCACACACCCACAGTCACCGTAGTGCCAGGATGGTCAAACGTTTCCCTGACAGCGACGAGGTGGCCGAGTGCGTCTCTGATTCACTGGTTTCTTCACAGATTTAAAGTCATGGAATTAAATTTCACCCCCTCCTCCCTGATCTGTGACACGGCTCCTTCATCTGGAGACAAAAGTCTGGTTTAACGCTCTCCAAAGAAGACGAAGCAGCGGTCGGCTGCAGGGAACCGTCACCTCCATCCGCGGGAGCGTCGGCGCGCTCTCTAACCCCCGACCCAGACGAAGGCGCTCCGTTAGAAGTTGGGTTTGTGCTTCTTGACCTCCACCATGAGGTGGTGGAGGTTGATGAGCTCGGAGCGGACGGCCAGGCTGCGGAACGTGGGCTGGTTGAGGACTTTGTGGAAGCCGTGGTAGTACTGGATGAGCTGCGTCAGGGCGCCCTGCGGGAGGAGCATTGACTCGCGTTAGTAGAATTTACGCCCTAACTTACACTGAACGCATCACCTGGAGTTTCTTCTCTGGTGGAAGAAAATAAGAGCAGCATGTGAAGCTGAACTAGAACCACAGGTTTGTATCCCCACTGTGTCTGCAGCAGGCGGCACTCGGGCCTCAGCTCTGTGTGCGGCGCATGAAACACGGCGTATTAACGTGAGCGCGCTCAGAGCCTGAAGCAGAGCGCCGGCTACTCAGAGGCCGGCTGTGTTCGACATGTGCATTTTTCAGTTTAATTTTCTTTAACCTTTGGATGCAGTACGAAAATATTACAACTGTTCGCTTTAAAGATTTTGAAGAATAACAACCGAGTTTATTGCAAAACACAGATTATATTTGGGGTCACTTTAGCCCCCACTCGTGGAAGAGTGTAGGTATTAGTAGGTTGTGCATCCGAGGGTTAATATTGTTTAGTGTGTCTTGTTTCACCTCACACGCCTCTGCAGCCTTCACAGGTTATTTTATACTTTCTAGATCATTTATTTCTCTTCACTTTCTTACTGTTTTGCATCCATTTGGAGACATTTTCTCACTTTTTTGGACATTTTGTGTTGTTTCTGTCGTCGTTTGAAAAGCCAGTTTGCATGTTTTTGTCCCTGTGTGACCCTTTGAAACCTCGTGTCACAGCACAGTTATTCCACAGTGGCTGTGGCACACCTGCCGCCCGGCTCACCTGGATGATGCTGGTTCCATTTTTGAAGTTGGTGAAGGACCTCATGACGTCCTGACTCATCGCCTCCACCGACTGTTTCCATGTACTGGAAAAGCCCCGAACCAGCTGAGTGATTCGAGCTGTGCAGACACACACACACACACACACGTTAAGTGGATTTCAGCTTCGGGGTGCATGCTGACTCTCGCTCTCCTCGCCGTCGTGTTGCTGTGGTCAGCTTCCTGTCAAATACGCTGGTCCAACAAAACAAAGAAACAGAGCGAGCACACACGACGTAGTAAACAGGAAGTGGGAAGTTACATTCTCACTGTGACTGAAACGAAAGCATGAAGCCTGAAGGAGGAACAAAGCTGCTCGTTACTCTGGAAAACAAAACCAAAGGCTGAGGTGAGAGAACCACGCTCGCTCTGCTGCTCAGGCACAATAAACTGAGCGACTCTTTCTGTTCACAGCAACATGAAACACACAGCAGTGCTCGGACTTCCTCTAAACACGTCACAGATTTAGAGCTCAGGGTGGGAAACACCTGTGCACAGGTATCCTTAAAGTTTGGTGACAGCAGCAGACGTAAGAGATGACGTGGAAACGTCAAGCGAGCAAAGCGACAGCTCGTTTTAATCCTGGATCTAATCTGAGCACGCCATCATTATGGATTCTGACATCACGGTAAGCTCACTGCCTACGTTTGTAGAAATAACGGACAGAAAGGAACCGGCCAATCAGACGACAGCTTTACTCACATCCTCTTTAGAATACAGCACACCTTCTCACAGGTAACACCTGGACCTTTGGTGGCTTCACAGCCAAGGTGAAGATATTTCTCTCACCTTCGTCATTCTTCAGCCGGTCCAGCTGCCCTTTCTCCACCAGCGCCTCGGCCTCCTTCACAAAGGCGATCATCCCTCCGAACGGCGGAGAGAGAATCTCCTCGATGAACTCCTGCAGAGAGGAAGACAACGGGATCAGGAAATAAAGTGTTAAAAGTTACTTAGAAATCTAGTAAAAGTACTTTTGTAATCTTAAATCATCCGTCCCAGTGAACGCGGACTAAAACACCTCCCTCCACCTCCTCCTATCCCAGCATCCTTCCCTGTCACCCCACCCCTCTGCATGTGCTCCTTCACTACATCCAATAACCTCCTCTGAGGCCCTCCTCTTCTCCTCCTGCCTGGCAGCTCCATCATATCCACCCTCTCTCCTCTGCACATGCTCAGACCATCTCAGCCTCTCTGACTCGGAGCCATCCGTCCAATGGACTCATCTCCCTGCTTCTCATTCTCGGTGAAGGTCTGAACACCTTCAGCTCGGCCTCCACCGTCTCCAAACCACCACAGCAGGTCTCACCACCATCTTTAAACCATCTCTTTCACTCTTGCTGCTCCCCTTCTGTCACTCGTCTCCACCCTGCCTTCACTCTCTTTGGCAGGTGGAGCCCAGGTATTTAAACATATCCACCTTTCCCACCTGTGCTACCTGCACGCTCACCTCTCCACCTGCTCCCCACTCTGGCTACAGCCCACAGAGACTCCTCCTCCACGCCTGACTTCATGCAGTGTCACAAGTACACGAGGTCCCCCACTGTCACTCACGTTTCCTGAACCAAACTTTTACTTTTATTTGGATGCGAAAAAAAAAGAAACTGCATTAAACACACCGCGTTAGTCTCATCATCTTTAACATAATCGAATTAGCAAACACACACTCTGTCCTGATTACACAACCACATCAGCTGGCTGTGTAATCAGGACCAATCATCACTCCATGTCCACATGTCAGAATGAACCTCGTTCAGTCTGTCGATGCGCGCCTGCTTCAGGCTGCAATATATTTGTATCCAGCAGATGTCGCTATTGGGCAACATGCTGTGCAGACATTAAGGAGAACACACTTCGTACTTCCTCTCTCAGCAGCCAATCGTCTGCTTTCTCTGATGCACTCAGAGCAAACATCACACCTGCTGAGCTCTTTCTCAGCATGAAGCCGCCCCGCGGTCCGCTGCTCCCCACCAGCTTTATCCCTCTGCACATCGGCCTTGTTCTTGCAAACATTCAGTACTGCCAGTGTTCACAAGATGCTTCCAAAGGAAACACACACACACAGGCACACTCACACACTTAAAAAAATCAGAAATTAGCTGAATAACTAAAATGTCTGCATACAAATGTGAAAATGTGGCAGAATAGAAATATTAGAACCTGATATCACCAAAATACTACAGGATGTGTCTCAACTGTTAGAAAGATCATCTGAAATAAACACAGCATTAGAAGTCTGAGTGAAACAGCTGAGTGGTCCATGATGAGGGTAATTATATTCACCTGAGTTCTCGCCAGCAGCAGCTGCTGGAAGCCTTCTACCTCTTTACTGTCGTCTGCTGCCCTCTCCTGGACAGAGCAGAGAAACACCAGCAGCTCCATCAGCCACACCGGAAGCAAACTTTTCTTTTCCATTGACAGAACATTTTCCCCACACGTCCTGAGACGAGTGTGGTGTTTTTGATGGTGCTGGTTCTCACCATGAGGACGCTGAGCATCATGTCGTAGTTGTTGATGAGGAAGATGAGCTGATCTCTCCTCGACGGGAACTCTGCCGCCATCTTCAGCACAAAGTTTTCCACCTCAATCTGGAAACAGTCACAAAAAATCTTTGATCACAAATTCAGTCTGAGGGTGTGTGTGTGTGTGTGTGAGGGTGTGTGTCTGCATGTGTGAGGGTGTGTGTGTGTGTCTGCGTGTGTGAGGGTGTGTGTCTGCATGTGTGAGGGTGTGTGTCTGCATGTGTGAGGGT
>VUQR01009652.1:12787-24309 GCA_015108515.1 Hemichromis elongatus | reverse complement strand
CACAGGGCAGGGAAAAGTATCACGTATCCTTCCTGAAAAAGCAGATATGCTTATATTTCTGCTAAAGACTTTTTAATTCTCCATAGTTGATGGATGCAGAATTGCACAGTGCACAGTTCCACTGGACTTGAGTTGATTGTATTTGCTGCTGGCTGATATAGTTTTATTTTTGAGTGCCCAGCTCATATATACTTTTAAAAAGGAGAGTGTAAATGTTATTGGACATTCTTGTGTAATTGCCACTGAATAATTTATGTTATACTTTGTTATTGCTACACAAGAATATTTATTTTATTATTATTTTACATTTACAACTTGTTTTTTTCCAGGGTACTCGTGGCACCCCATCGAGGAGCAGCAGGCTGTGGATCTCTTAAGATCTCACTGTTGGGTTTGTAAGGTCACGCTACTCCTACATTTCTGTCTTGTTCAAAGATAAGATATAAAACAAAGTTCAAAGCTAATCGACCTGTGTGTTCTCCTTTTTAAAAAAATAAGAATCGATAAGAGAATCGATAAAGAATCGAATCGTTAAAGAGAATCGAAAATGGAATCGGAATCGTGAAAATCTTATCAATACCCATCCCTAGCTGCATGTGTAAAACGAGTTTGCCATCTCTGCTTTTTGGATTTGATTTTCATTGATTCCTAAGCTTTCTGAGCCTCTAGTACTTGTCATGTTTTACGTCTGGTTAATGTTTTACATTTGTTTCTGTTGAGTTTATACATGTCCAGTGTGTCATTTTGTCAGTGTGGCTGTTCTTCATTTCCTGCTTTACTTTGGTAATTTTCCCATCTGTCCTCATCTCGCTGATTCTGCTCCCTCCCTTGATTAGCCTTCTGTGTATAACCTCTCCGGCATACCCTGGTCTTTTGTTGAGTTGCCTGTAATCGTACCTTGTGTGCTTCTCTCTGTGTTCCCATGTTGTCGCCTTGTTTTTGGAAATCTGCTATTTAGTTTATTGGCTCTTACTACAGCCTAAATAAACAGCTCGTCTTTTGGTATTGGAACTCTGCCTCCCTGTATCTTGCGTTTGGGTTCTCTCACTACACATCTCACAGCAGGTCTCCACACTACACAGTTCTAAACAGCTTAACCAGGCCCAAGTTCAACAACTAATCAAATCCCTGTGGGTCAGTCTGCATGTTCAAGGAAAGGATTCTGGAGCCTGCATTTACAACATCCTTTAAAAAAATCACTTTAAAATCAATATTTATTTTAACATAAACCACCTGAATTTTCCCATGATCTAAAAATCCAGTTATTATTTGAATATTTGATTAAAGTGGGGGGGGGAAAGCACTGGGTCAGCAGATTAGTGTTGATAATCCACAATCAGGTGCTCTTCAAAGACAAGGCCAGTGGTCAAAAAGAGATTTTTATGTTCAAAAAGAAAAACAAGGTTTGCGCTTATTATCAGTGGAAGTCCTTGATATTGATATTGATATTTTTAGGAAAAAAGAAAAGATTAATTCATGAATCAAACACGGCGTTTCAGATCAGAGAGTCTCCATCGTGATACGAAGAACAAAGAAAACAGAGATTTAATTGAAAGGGCTTAAGAGGCACATTGTGTGCCAATTCTACCATTTAAGAGGCATTTCAAGTGGCTCCTTTGCAACTCCATTCGAATACTGTAAATTTGCAGCTATTTGAATGTCAGCATTCCTGCTGGTGTAATACTATGTACGTTTCACTTTTTGTTATTCTGACAGTAGGAAAAGAAGAAAAAGTTATTATTTGCTTCACCACAGAGGAATCCTATTTTTTGCTGCCTAAAGAATGGCACAAATCCAACCTGCTGAGGTGATTTTAAAAACTGCAGCACAGAAAAGTGGACAGGCAACTATTAGCACTTGAAAAATACAGTCTAAGCTGTTATATAATCAGACCCTTTTTTTTAATGTTTTGGGTTATTTGGGACTCATTAGGTTGAGGTGACACCGATTGCTCCCAGAGAGCTGATCATTTGGAAGCAAGTCACAGCAGACGAAGTTAAAAACCATGAACACAAACAAAAAAGAAGACGTTAAATCACGAGCTCATTACTGTGAGATTTATCCAGGTCTGCAGCTTGACCTACTTAGTAATAGCACTTTAGAACAATGTAAAGGAATGGCTGAGTTTGATCTGACACTCACAGCCCGTCACACTGAGCTGCCCTAAAAACCCTGAAAAAGAATAATGGCAGAGGAGGATGACGGAAGGAGGCTGCCGGGAGGATGAAGGCACGAGAGGGGAATATGGAGGGGGGACCGTGGCGGCCTGGAGGGAAACATCTGATAAATCTATCAGCTGGGTTCAGAGGAGTAACCTTGAAGTCCCGTTCACAATGGAGCTGACGACACGAGCGTGGAGGTTTAAAAAGAGGAAGATTTGAATGAGCTGAATGCATGAGCATCGGCTGTGCCTCCTGCTCGATGTAATTAAACAGAGGACATATGGCACCTCGGGGCTCATTTCACACGAGGGAAAAATGATAAAAATCTACACAGGCAGCTCGACTGATTGTGATCAGAGCAAATACAGAGAGCGCGGAGCAAAGAGAGCCGCATTTCTGCAGTTGACAAATTGTTGACAAGAAGCCGAGGAGACAGGAGGACGTACGAAACTCAGAAAATGTGTGTAACATCCTATATAAGAGAAAAATCTGATAGTCTTACTGACACCATCGAGCTTAGAGTGTATTTACCCACACTGGGTAAAACAGTCACATGATCTTATGAAATGAGAAAAACATGCACATAGTGCATAGTACATAAACACTAAATGCTCTGACTAAGTGTTGCAAAACATGTTAGAAACAGAAACGCTGCAACATTAATCTCAATATAACAAAATGATGTATGGTTAAAATAGCATAAACAACTATAGCAAAAAGTAAAAGGTCAACACCTGAAATGTGTTGTGAAAACTGGCTAAATAGATAAATGGATAGAACAGTTTAAAAAATGACCAATAAATACTCAATTTAAAACTTTTGTTACAACAGTACAACAGTAGTTACAACAGTTGCTTAAAACAATAAAGAACCCATTGAAATGCTTCTCTTACTCAGTATGTAAGCTGAACAAAGCACCAATTCATTAGCAACCCTTATCTTAAAAAACAAAAAGAAAAACCTTTTAATATAATTTATGTTTTAATTAACATGCAGTTTAAAATTAATTCAGCAAATTTGAAACACATTTGGAACCTGGCAAGCAGTGCTGATTAAAGGGCACTTGAGTTCATTTGATAAGACTCTGGGGAAGCACAATTGGCAAAAAAAATAAACACTTAGAAAAAAGTGATGTTGCTAACAATTAAATTCATGCGCCAGTAAGCTGGATTACAGAAACACAATAGCCAGATTTCAGACATTTCCCATCTAGAAACTGTCTGTCAACTATTGCAGTAGCAACACTGCCCATCTAACATCTCCATCTGCTTCAGCATCAGTGTGTGTGTCTTGTGTGTGTGTGTGTGAGCACCTGCTTGCATGAGGCTACATGCACTTTGCTGAACTTGCAAAGTTCCACCACGCAGCAGATGCAAGGTGCCAGAAAGGTAAATCATGCAAACCCTAAGTGTGCGCACAAATGGACACAAACTGCAATGCACGCACAGGATATGCATACGGGGTGAAGACACCAGGGTGTGTGCAGTGATCCCCCATGTCTCGGGTTGCCAGGGGGGTTGCTAGGGCAACAAATCACTGGCTGTCCCATTGGGTGAGTCAGCCTTCCCTAGGAGAAATATCACCCCAGTAAGTCTGAGAAAGAGCAATCCTATTACCGGTCTGTGGGTGTAGCAGCGAGTTTTCATGTGAGTGTGTTTGTGTGTGCAGCAGTGTGTGCATACTGTACATGTGTTCTTTATGACTCATTAAAGCTTAGTTATTTTTTTAATTTTTTTATTAGTGCTATTTATTCTTCAGTTGTGCCACCTGCTGTAGTGTATTTTCTAATTGTGCTCTGACTCTGATCTTGTGAGCGCTTTTTTTTTTCTTCCTCTACCTCCCTTTCATATCTTTTCTGCACCAGTGAACAGATCAAATATCTGCTGCATGCAGGCTAAAATATCCCCGAAGATCTTGATAATTGAATCTGACTTACTTCCTCCGTCATTGTAGATATCTTAGATGTTGGGGTTTTTTTTTCTTCAACAAAAAAAGCAGAAATTTATCTTGGAATAATTACAGATCCCGTCACAAAGGAGAGCTTATGTCATTATATTTACTGAAAGTGGATGTTGTGGAAAAAAGAAGTATGTGAAGGATGCTGCTGAAAATCACAACTCAAGTGACAACAAAAACGCGTCTCTATCATTTGATAAAGATGAAGTTCTGTTAGCGCACAGATACAACGTGTATGTGTGTGTGTGTTTAGTCATATGAATATGAATACATACGCTGACGATCCGTTCATGCGTGCCCTCGGAGGAGATGATGGTTCCATTGAGTCCAACCAGCGACGGCAAGGTCTGGGACATCCAGTTAGTTACCATAGCCATGGTGCTGAGCACCGCTCCAATTTTCAACATGGGAACACTCATCCTGATGCATACACATTCACACACCGCACACACACACACTAACAGAAACTCTGGCCGGCTCTCACACACAGTCCAAACTGTTGACAGCCGTCATTCTAACAAGAGCAGCAGCACAGCATGGTGTTACAGGTTGTGCAGTCGCTCTGCAGTGTTTGTTTAAAAGAAAAGAAGAGAAAAAAACCCCAAACGTTTCCTCTTCTGAAAACTAAGACACTGCCACAGGTTAGTAGATAAATCCAGATGCATCCATGCAAAGACGCATCAAGTCCAAACATCCAGCTCAGGCTGCAGGAGGTGCTCCTGGAAACAGCTGGTCTGAACTGTGTGTGTGTGTATGTGTGTGTTTCCTGGACTCCTTCCTTCGTCTGGCAGTGAGGCGTTGTGGCTGAGCCAGCGCTGCTCTCTCATTTATCCACTAACTCTCTGCCTCTCCCTCCCTCCCGCCTTTCCTCCCCTCACTCGCAGACACACTCCTCCATCTCTCCCCCAGACTCTCACCTATTCCTTTCACTTGTTTATCCAAGCGCCACAGTCTCCTATCAAACCATATTTGGTTCACTGAAAAAAAAGCACGCCATAAAAAAGTGCTAAAAAGAAAAAAAAAACAATATTCATCTGACACTTATCCCATTCTCTTGCCTTTTCCCCATCTTTTATAATTTCCACACCCATTTTCTTCTTCTTTTTCCTGACCTTTAATTTTCCCTTTTCATTCTGACTGCAGTCAACACCTTACTTTTTCCTCTCTGTCCAATGTCCCCATCTTTTCCTTGATATTGATTAAATGCAGACGCCTACAGGAATGCACAATGATCTGGTCTGACCTCTCCCTTAAGTGTGTGCGTGTGTGTGCATTTTGTGCTTCATGTAAATCACACTCTGATACAACACTGCCACCATGTGGTCCTCTGTGCCTGCCGACAATCAAACTATGTAAGAGATTTTACACTAGATTTGATCAAAACTTCAGAGAGAGTACAAGATGTACAGATGCTTTATTTGATCTGCAACATTTTCATGGCAGCAACAAACTCCAAAAATAAAATCCAGCCTGTGTGACACTTCTGTCACGGTTTTTCAATGTTTGGTACAGCACTTATCCACAAAGCCTAACTGTTTCCAGTTAAATAATATACATACTGTATACACTATATACAATACTACCTAAGTCTAAGTCTCTCTGTGCATTTGGAAGGATCTTATTCCAGGTACCCACACTCTCTCCGTCAGCAGCATTTGCTTCAGACTATTATTCTGTTATTGATTGTTTTTTGCAATGAAGATGAGGGTTTTTTTTAGCTTGATATGTTTTATTTTTTCAGTTGTTTAATTTACACCCACAGTTTGTCTTATTTTCTGTGACGCTGTGTTTCTTTTAAAAATGTTTTATGGCACTTTTTTTAAAACAAATGTCTAACTGCCCTAATCATGAAAGCTTTGCAGGCCCCCAAAAATTTAAAGCGTAATTATTATGCTAATTAGCATAATTCACAGTTCACAGTCCTTTGTTAGTCTTACACTGAGCCATGACATTTTGTTTCTCTTTCAGGCAACTTTCCTCTGATTGGCTGCATTTCACAAACACAAGATTTGCACAACAGGTGGGGAATAATTCATAATAATTCCACTTGAAGTTCAAGTACAGTCATATGGGGGTAAAAGTACATCCACATTGAATTTTACATATGAGGAAACAAATGAAATCTGGCCCTCAGCAGGTCCTAAAATTTGGTAGGTACAATTTCAGATGAACAGCTGCACATGACATTTTAGACCATGTCATGTGCATCTATTTATTCAAATCTAAGCCAGAATGGAGAAGCACTGTGTAGCTTGTAGAGAAACCTTTAGAAGCAAAAGCTTGAAGAAATGATTTTCTGTGTGACTTTGTCATAGAAGGAACTTCAGCCCACTCTTCTTGACAGAGTTAATTTCGTTCACTGGTTTATGCACAGCTCTTTTAAGGTCCACAAAAGTATTTCAGTTAGGTTAAGGTCTGGACTTTGACTGGACCATTGCAATGCCTTGATTCTTTTTTTTTCCCGCCATTATTTTGTAGATTGGGATGATTGTCCTATTGAATTTCCCAATTTGGGCCAAGCTTTGTTAACAGTGGAGTTCACGTTTGAACGAGCGACTTGTCCCGTGGCTTCAAAGTAAGCTCAAATCATCAGCCCTCCAGCAACATGCTGACAGATGGTATCAGGTGTTTGTGCTGATTTTCTGTGTTTGGGTTTCTCCGAAAAAAAGTGTCTTTCTTCTGATAACTCGTCCAGACAAGCAATACTTGTTCAGTCTTTTTTAAACTGTATCCTGTCATGAACTTTAATAATAAAAAAGCTGATGACTGGAAATCTATCGAATTTTTTGCAGTTTCTCTGAGCATTGACCTTGAGGTAAATTTGCTAGAATGTCCACTCTTGGGAAAACTGGCATCTGCCTTGAATGTTTAATCTTTCTCAATGTAAAATGATGGACTTGAGATTGCTTGGAAATGTCCTTATAACCCCTCTCAGATTGATGGGCAGCAGCATTTGCGTCTATAAAATCGTTGCTGATGTGTTTCCTCCCTGACTGTGTTTTAACACACACCTGAATGCTCCAGACTAGCAAATGACAAAACATTTGGTTTTATAGAGGTGCTCACACTATGATCAGTTAATCATGTGTATTTGATCAGCAGCGCTTAGCTCCTCTTAATTATTATGGATGCAGTAAGTTTTTCACACACCGATTCAGGATTTTGGATGGATATTTGTAATAACCAGTCTTAAATTGTTTTTAATATTAATATGTCCTGATATATAAAACCTTAAATTTGAAAGAGCATTTTTTTTTAAAAGCTTGCATATATGTCTTTTTTTTTTCTTACAACTGTGGCTTGAGTTGAGTGTTGTTATGAGCTTAGTGAAATTGCAAAATTAATCCTTTTACCCATTAGACACATTTGATTGTATTTTTTCTGAACATATTTAGGACAGCATATAAGTGTCAAATCTTGGTGAGGTCTAGAAAACATGGTAATGGATCTAAAGCTTTAAAAAAGGAACTAAACAAAAGTTACATGTACTATACTGTAAATTCATCTCATGCACAAAAATGTAATGCAAGGATCAAACAGAATATTGCAATAGTGTCAAACAGACCTCACGCTAATCACCGGTCAAGAGGAGGATCAAAATCATTGAATGATATACATTGTTAGCAATGGACATTTGCAGTTTGTAATTAGTTCAGTCTAATTAAAATCGGATAATAGTGACAAATCAAGCTGTTGTAAAAGGCCACCTAAGATGCTAAACAGACTGCAGTGCACAACTGATGTGCGCGGTGTTTCTAATCTAGCAGCCCTGTAACAACATCAAGAGCTATAGAAGGACACGGCTGTTCCCCATCTGCTGCCTCGAGCAATTATGTGTCAACAATTTAACTAACCAATACTAAATATTTCATAGCACCTTTGTTCTCATCAGGAGTGAGATACTCATTGTTTTTTTCTAGATAAAGAGCCTGCAGGATACACATAAAATCTCCTTCAGCAAATACTCTAAACATGAATATTTCAATCAGCTGCACTTAAGGTTACACAGTCATGAGGAGGAGGAGGAGGGGCACAACAGAGCCAACATGACAAGTGAGTGGTGTAAAACACCTTCAGGGTGTTTCTGGTCACCGACTTAGGTGGCTGCCTCTCTGCATTTTTACAAACTAGTCATCTCCATCTTCTCAGTAGAATAAAACAACAAAGTTTCTCAGCAAAATACAGGACGACAGTTAAAAACAAAAGAAAACTCAAAACTAAGATAACAAACAATAACTCAAACAATAAATACAGATGATCGTGATTTCTCTGATCGTAAAACTCGGCAAAATAAATCTATAAAAATATGATTTTTGGGAGGACGATTTTAAACTCCTTTGTCAGCAAATCTTGTCTCTATCTAATATGTTTAAATATGTGGATCTATATAAAGCATTTTATTTCTTTCAGTAAATTTATTTAATTTTATTTTAGTCCTGTTTTTTGTGACTTATAAATATGTTTCCCTTCCCAAAAAATGCATGCTCTAACTGTTAGCATGTAGTCAATATGGCTAAACTATTTATGGGATGTCCAGCAAATACCAGGAGATATAAAAGCAATTTTTCCCTAAAACCACTTTAAGTTTAAAAGATCTTTGAGTTTAAAAACTTTTAAATTTTGCCCTAATTTGACACACAGGTTGAATGTTTATTTGGGGACATGACGTCTCCTTACCTTACATGAGCTGACAGTGACCAGCAGCAGCAGCACCCACAGGGCTTCAGGTGGACTCATCACTGTCCTCTTCTCTCCCTCTGGTATTCCTGGTCTTGACCCAGCTTTGACATGCACCAGACATGAAAAAAACTTGGTACTGTACACCTTTCTTGCTTAGCCTCAAGGTTATGACTAATTTGACTAGTTTGGAGTGACTGAACCCCCTCAGGCTGTGGAAGAAGAACACAGTGCTAGTGTTGGCTTCTTGCTAGGGAGAGCCACTCAGGAGCTGACTGGAGATAGCAACTGTCTTTGAGGAAGATTAGAGAGGAGGCGTAGGGAAGGAGGAGTTGGTAAAAAGGATGATTATTTGTTGCTTAACACAGCCAGTGAATATACAGTTAATTAGTGAGTGGGTGCACTTGTTAGTAACAGATTGCATGTGAGATTGTACTGCTGATTCTGGTAACATAAAGTTACTCTCTAGAGCTCAGGAAAACTTTTTCTATTAGAGTTTGGAAAAAGGGCAGCAAACCTATTTAAAAAAACTCCCAAATTCCACATTAAAAAACTGCATACAATGTCCAGCTTTTCTGACTCATGTAATAATAAAAATTGCTCGCTGGTAAGGTTGCCAAAATAAAAAAAAAAAATGCTAAACTAGCTGCTGCGGACATTAACGTTAGTCTTTTAACTGTTAGCAATTTAGCCATCTGTTAAGTTATGATTAAGGTAGCAGCTAGCGGCTATGGCTAATAATAAAATAATAACATTAATACTAATTTAACATGAAAACACAATAATTTATTTCTAAAAAGTGTTATGTTTCTTTTAAAGTCCCTGACTGACACTGAGAATGTCCATCAGCTACGAGACAGAAATAGTAGCGGCCTATCTTACAATTTTTTCTGCTCTGTGTAAAAATAGTATTGTCATTGATGTTATGGTTTGTATTGTTCTACATTTTACTTTAAAACATGATATCGTGGCATCATGGCAGCCCTACTTGCAGCCCTCATTGGATGCATTTATATATCAGTTTCAGCGTTAATACCAGAACATTCATTTTTTCCATCTCTTGATGGAAAATTAAAGAGCTGCATTCAAATAAATAAATAAATAACAAATTTATCTAAGGAGCAATCAATGCCAGCTCATATTATTCACAACCAAAGACTTCATAAATTAACTATGGCCACCACCTAGAATACGCTGAGGCTCAATATCCAGCGTAAGTTAACTAAAGTCAACAGTCATGTCTATTAAGACACAATAGTAGAAAAAATCTGCTGTATTCTAATGAGCTAAAATTTTATGATGTTAAACACACATTGTACTTTAATTATTATGTATGCTGGAGTGATACAGTAACGCCACCCTTTTTAAAAGTTATCTTGAAGACTTGAGATGAGCGTTTTCACCTTCGCCAACTGGATGTAGATGGGTGGGTCTGACTGTGAAATGGCTAATGACTTGTGAATGACAAGTGATTACCCAACTAGGGTCTATTTACATACCACAATTGAAAAAAACAGACTCTGTATTTTATTCAATATGACAAAAAATTAGTGAATAAACCAATAAACCTAGCAGGAAAGTGTTTACAGAGGTCACGACAGAAAGCCTTTTTCCCATAAACTTCTATGGGACCCCATGGGTCTTTTCAACCACATCTATTGCCATCTGGTGGCCTTTAGACATACTGCAGCCTTTTAGGCACTGACGTATTGGGATCATTTTTTCCACCTATAAGTTACGTCCATATGTTATAGTATCTATGGTTTCAAGCATTAGTTTAAAGTATTTAGCTAAACCTTGTATTGTAGTCAGGCTAGCCCCAGTTAGCTAACATAATTCAAGTCAACGCAAGCTTCATCATGTTGGTAAGTAAAATGTTAGCATATATTCTCATAATTATTTTACCATTCAGTGATATAAATAATGGCACATTTTCCCAGTATCTGCTATCACAACTTAGATGGCATAAAACAAGTAAGAGAAAGAGAAAAACTTCCTTCCCTTTGCATTGTTTTCTCTCTGGACACTGACATCTATCATCAGTACACAAACTGAACAGGAGTAAAATACTAACTTGTACTGGATGTCTTCCCTGTGAACCTGCCACTCTGGCTTTAAACCCAATGTGGGTGGCTGTCACACAACCCATATTTCATTGCTGGAAATTAGCTGTTAAATACTCTTGGATGAGCTGGCTGTGTTCACTCGCTTCCCCTCATTAAAGTTTCAGCATGATTGTAATGCAGATGTCAAGACGGCACAGCAGGCAGAGACAGAGTAACATATATTAGGGTTACAGGAAAGGGCAGCTTAGGAAGACATAGGTGGCGCGAGACAAATATAATGTACGCATGCTCAGCCTGTAGTATAAACCCAATAACAAATAGTCATACACCTTACGCACAACCTCATTACTCTGGCTGTGCGTGAAATTTATGACAAACTTGACTTCATGCCAAACAAACAACAGGGCCCAGCCAGAAATTTAGGAATCACATTTCCTATTTCGGTTAAAGAAATGATCATTATTATTATTACATATCACTAGGGCTGTCGGCGTTAATCGCGTTAAGATGGCTAACGCGTTAATCAAGCTTCCTGCGCTAACTTGATTAACGCAGCCCCACAGAAAGGCGATCCGCGGTAACTCATTACAAGAGATTTGCCGCGTTAACGCAGGTCTTGCGTTAAAGCCATTTTAACGCGATTAACACTGACAGCCCTATA
>VUQR01009649.1:76730-116096 GCA_015108515.1 Hemichromis elongatus | reverse complement strand
GGTACGATGCCGTCTGACCATCTTAGTTAAAGTGGTCACATGACTGCATCATATGACTAACATACGTCACCGTTTCCAAAAAGCTCCGTTTTCCCTCCGTCTCAGTGTGGACGGGAGGGCGAAACGGAGAAAAAAAGATGCGTTTTCAAATTGATGCGTTTTCGAGACCGTTTCCAAAAAAGCTCCGTTTTCCCTCCGTCTCAGTGTGGACGGGAGGGCGAAACGGAGAAAAAAAGATGCGTTTTCAAACGAAAACGCATTAGTGTGGACGTAGCCTAAGTTGAGTAGTAGTTTGTACTCTTAGGGACTGTAGTACGACTTCTAGGACCTGGAAAACAAAAAGAAAATGCTCATTATTATTCAAATTCATTAGAAAACATTCTTTAGTCCTCATGTATTATAAAGGAAATGCTGACTTCATACCCTGCATCGAGCAGGTCTGAAAAATGTGGTTAAGTGGTGGAGGGGAGACATGACTAAGAGTTCAGCCTTCCTACTCCAAGAGCAAGAAAAAGCCCAATGCTTCAGTCTGATGCTTACCAGAACACGATCTGTTGTTTCTCCAATGTCTGTAGAAAACGCACACATCATAGTGGTTACGTGTCCAGTATGACATTGGCCCTTTAAATCATTCTTTATTAAAGTGTCACCAGAAATGATGAATAAACAATCTGTTTCTGTCTTTCTTGTCTTTCTATTATTGTGAATCTTGGAAATGCAAACGCTTAGTGCCACCAAACAGTAATTTATTGTAATTTGTCTGTGATTAATTTATAATGTAAAACCACCATTTATAAACAGGCATGATCCTCCTCAACTTAATAGTATTCAATTAATCATAGGCTGGGCCCAGTTGCCGCCAAAATAATGGCAATTTAATAACAGTGCTTATAGCACTGCAGATTACAGAGTATTTATAAATGTCATTGGCTAGCCTGTAATACACAGTGACAGGGAAACATGTGCAGGGCCCAGCAGTGTCTGCTTCTATGTAATGCAACAAATGTACCATCCACATAGCAAAGAGGCTATGAATAACTGTGATAATCACTGCACAATGGATTCATTTATCAATGTATGAGGAGCACAAATGTTGAGGTGATTAGCCTGCCTCTATTTTCTGTAGTGAAGGTTTGGTTTTGCCGGAGTGTTGGACACTCATGTCTGCAAAATGATGTCACAGATGAGGATTAAGCTTACTGACTGTGAGTTCCCTCCAGCTTTTTATATCATATCTGACATATAAACAGCTGAAAAGTCCATATGACTTTGACTTAAAGTTACAAGTTTCCACGGCCTACCTTGCTTGTTTGCTGAAAGAAAGTACATTATTTCTTACACAGCAGAAAGTTGTAATATTTTTTTGCTGTGATTGAAATGGAATAAAAATACAATAGTCTGTGAAAAATAACTATCTTCATAAAGAAATAATGAAGATAATGAGAATCATAAAGGAATTATTACTTTTGTATTCCTATAAAAAATGAATACAAAAGCAACAATTACAAATTTAAACTATTACAATAAAATACTGTTAAAAATCATGTTTTAAAAGTATTTTTGCTAATAAAATTAATTTATAGAAGTTTGGAAAATTGGTGCAGATACAGTCACATCTTTTCTTTATTATAATGTAAATGTAAAAAATACAGCTGCATCAAGTATGTGAAAAGACTCATCAAAGAATTCAGTGTATTTCAAAATTCATCTCTCCAATACACACACACGCACACACGCACTTTATCTGCTGGAATTAATATTTCAATATGGCATGCCATGTGGATTTTCTTTTTTCACCGCAGAAGTGCTTTAATATAGCTGTGTAAATTTGTCCTGCTTTATGTAAAAGTGACCCCTTACAAATGAAGTGAACCTTTGGAATTCTGGTGGATTTTCCAATTAACCACAGTTGTTATATATCCTCCTTTTATTTGCCTTTCTTTGGCTTCATAAGCAAAAAGAAGTCAGACTTTGCCTCATGTGACACAAACATTTTAATAATCTAAAATCAGAACTCTGAAAAAAATGTAAAAGAAAAAAAAAGGAGGAGAAATAGATCCGTATAAACAGTTCAACAAACTGTATCGGTTTTGAAGTGCGGAGCTGTTTCTTGACTCTCAGAAAAAAACAGTTAACAAAACAGTGTTTTGAAAGAGGATGCAATCTTCACTACCCAATTTATTTAATAAAATTGTTGCTTTATAAATGCTATTGTTTAATGATTATTATAGTTTTTTTTTGTCAAAACTGACTCAAAAAAGGATATTTCTATCTATTAACAAAATAAAAGACTGAAAGATGGCAGTATTTAAGTGTTGTTTATAGATGACAGTAATAGGTGAACGTCTTTAACGCTGCTTGAAGCAATGTTTTTTCTGCAGTTGGTACATCTACAGATAGACCCAAAGTTGTGACCAAGATAGTACTGATGTATTTTGTCTTAAAAGAAAAATCATTTCTTTTAAACTATCGTTAGAGTTCGTTACACATTCACTGCTTGCTACAAGTTTGTGTTACTAGTGTTTTCCTGTCACATGGCATGTAAATGATTTAAAAGTAAGTAAAAAGGTGAGATAAGACTCCAGAAAGAATAAAGGGTGTGGCCAACGTGTGTCAGTTTGTGCAGTTAGGCGAGTGACAAACAGCTTCCCAGCATTGTTGGCATAAGAGAAAGTCATCACAAACGTTTTATTACAAAAGTAGCGTTTGGTGGGGGAAAACAATACTAACAGACACTAAGAATAGCTTGGGTGTTGGAAAGAGATGACTCCCATCCTGAGGGGAAAATTCACTGCAATTATAGCTTCATTTAGAAGTAGTCGGTGGTCCTTAATTCGATATGGAGTTGTTTAGATGTAATTTTCTTAGTATTCATCAGTTGCATATTAGTTACGCACTTGCACTGTGTGCAATGCTAACATTTAAATCTGTGTAAACAGCTGATGAGAAGACAGATGGTCTATGGGAATTTGATCTCTTTGTTGGAGGGTGGGGGGTCGACATTTCTTTCCTAACCAAGTAAAAGTGTGAGATGGCTAGGGTGACAAATGAAAAAAAAAGAAAGAGAGAGAGCAGTGGAGCGAAGGTTGCTCAGTGGGGATGTGAAAGGAAGGAGGTGGTGGTGGAACTGACCACCAATGGGACCAGATAAAAGGTCATGGTGAAATGGAAACTGATTCTCCACCCTAGCTCCCTAGGTTATATCCAGTAACTCTGCCTTTCTATCCCCCTGTATGACGGTGTTACACTGCCTCTACAACCTAAACTCTGTGTGTAACACAGACCAGAGACTATTGAGTGATGGAGACAGTCAGTCACCCAATCTGTTGGGCTGCGTCCTTTATCTTAACCAATGGAGGGGTTATGTCAGGCTGGGGGTGCATTTGCTGAACAAAGTGATCATTTCTGACAGCCTTTACGCTACAAGAAGTAACTCTGTCAGAGGTTCTGAACTGAGTTGCATGATAGGAATGCAGTTTTCTGCTTCTTATGGCCTGATTTCTTGCTAGTCTCTTCAAAATGTATTCAGCATTGAATTCAGCAAAAACTTCAAATTAGTTACCCTGAAGAAAACCAACCAGCAGCTTGGCATTACAGGTGAAGAAAGATTTTCACTTTTAAGTGAAAAAATACATGAGGAACAGAGATACTGTTGCTAGTACACAGTTACCTTGTGTTTTGGTTTATTTGTTTTTTTTTTCCAACAAATGAAAATATTTGGTTAATTTTTATTTTATTTATATGACATATTGATAAACCAAAAACAAAAAATGATTGCCTTCATGTAATCATTTGGACATACTGGGCAGGAAACATGACCCTTCATGACTCTGACTTGGTCATGTAGTCTTAAAATCACTATTAACCTGCTAAGACCCAAACTCTTTCAGATTTTTGTTTCTGAGAAAAAAAAGAGATCCACATATGAGGAAATTTGTTTTAAATTTTGATAGAACAGTGGCAGTATAATGTCCTCGTAAGTGGATATCAGGCCCTTGTAGGGCAAAATTCAGTATTTTGGTCTAGACAACCCAAAATCTCATATCCACATATGTGGACCGCAGGTCCAAGGAGGACTTGAAAGTCTTTGAATTGTGAGAACCTAGAGCACTGGCTATCTATTATTAGTTAATAAATGGGCACTCCAAACTTTATATCTCTATATGATAATTTCTACTGGATATACAGACCAGATTAAAACTTCAGCAGGTTCAAATATAAACATTTAATAACTTTTTTTTTTAATAAGTGGTGGTAAAGGTTCTAGGTCTAGGTTAACCTCTCATCATGCCTGGATTAACTGATACTTAAAACATTGGAATTGTTCAAGGAATTGAAAAACTAAGTGAAGATCTAAGAAAACAATATTGAAAATTTACACCTTTTGGTATGGTCCTTTGGGTCTGTTTCTAAACATCTGAAGATTCCAAGATCATCCGTTCAAACAACTCAATAAAAATACAGTTTCTTTAGATGTATAATCATTTTTCAAAGATCTGGAAAAAGATCCAAACTGTCACCCTCAGATGAGAGAAAATTGGCTAGGATTTTGAAACCAACCCAGAAACCACCTGCCTTAAACTGGAAACTGCATCGTTGTCCATACTGAACAACCACAGAGGCGTTGACAAATGTCAAGCATGGTGTTGGTAGCATCATGCTTTGTGCCTGTTTTACTGCCAGTGGCACTGGTACATTGCACGAACCGGATGGAATAATGAAGAACAAGGTTTACCATTCAATTCTTAAACTTTACCTCAAATCAACAGATAAACAATTTACACTTAGACTTTATTTGGTGTTTAAACAAGACCATGATTTTAAACATACGTCAGAACTGTTTTGGGAAAAAATAAGCTGCTTTATTAAGCTTTAAAAATGTCTTTTCCAAAGCCCTTACCTCAAACCCATTTAAAATCTGTGCACTATGGTTAAAAGCTTGTTCCTTGACAGGAAACCAACCAATTTAAATTAATATTCTCCCAAAAAGAGGGGTTAAATATCCAGCCAGAATTATCCAGAAGCTTGCACAACTTGCTAAAGAAAATTTAAAAATATTAGGGGATGTCGGTACTTGGGCCTATATGTTGGGCCCTTGTGAAAAATAAGAAATACATTCAAATTTCTCCACCCGATTTTTGTTTTTTAAGGTGATTAAAAACATATGTTGTACAATGATTCATTCCTGGAAAAACAGAAGATCAAATAAATACTTAAAAGCCCAAAATGACCATGACATTCATGCCCATGATGAATGTACATAAATGTACATATTCTTGGTTATATAAATCAAGACAGCATTCTTATACGCCCTCTATCTAACATCATGTTCTGAATCATAAGTACACCTGTGTGTCTAGGTGTTGCTTGAGGCCAGCAATATTAGAATTAAAAACCACATATAGATACATATATGCAATTAAGCCATTTATACACCCATCCATCCATTCATCCATTTTCTTCCTTTTATCTGGAACCAGGTTGCAGGGAAGGCAGCCTAAGTAGAAAAGCCAAGAGCTCTTTCTCCTCAACCACCTTCTTGAGCTGATCCGGGATAATACCAAGTCTTTCCCAGGCCAGCTGAGAGACACAATCTTTTCAGGATGTCCTGGGTCTTCCCCAGGCCTCCTCCCTGTACTCAGAAGGAACAGAGGGGGCATCCTTGTCAGATGGCCGAATCATCTCAAGCTTTGGGCATCTGAGTTGCAGCTCTACTCTGAAGCCCTCTCGAATAATTGAATTCCCTACCCAGTCACCCAGCAGAGAAACCTCATTTCCACCACTTGTTTCTGCAACTGCATTCTTTCGGTCACTACCCAAAACTCATGACCATAGGGGACGATAAGGATGCAGATTGACCCTTAAACTGATAGCTTCACTTTTGCATGGGGTACACCATCCTTTTCCAGCTGAAGATCGCCACCTCACACTTGGAGGTGCTTCGCATTTCCGCTGCTTCCCACTCTGCTGTGAACTGCTCCAACTAAAGGCCACTTACTGATGAACGCAACGGGACTACATTATCCACAAAAAAAGAGACAGGATTTTAAAGAAACACTGGAAGAAAGTGGACGCTTTTAAGCACGTAAGCAAAAGCCCGCAAACACTTGAATATTTGAGAGAGTATAAACAACTGGTCCACTGCCAAGCATGAAACAGGATGAAAATGGCATTGTTCCTCCTGGATTAGATGTTCGAATAATGAACTAACTAATGGAAAGTCGACCCATTGTCCCCAGACTCTGCTTCCTCTATAAAAGATATGTCAGTAGGATTATGGACGTCCTTGAAATATTTCTTCCACCACCCAACTATATCCTCAGTTGAAGTCAGCACCACGCTACCCACACTATACATTGTGTGAGTAGAGGGACACTTTCCCTTCCTCTGTTGCTTAGAGGCAGACCAAAAGTCCTTTTCCATGGCCTCACCGAGCTTCTTCTACACCTGAGCTTTTGTTTCAGCGTTGTTCCAGTTGGTCTGGCAATACCCATCAGATAGCTCTTAGTCCCACAGACCAACCAAGCCAATGCCTGACAGGACTCCTTTAGTTTCATGGCTTCCTTCACCACCAATGTTGGCCATCTGGTTTAGCAATTACCACCACAACGGGAAACAACCACATTGCAGCCATACCTTTGTGCAGTAGCCTAAGCAATTGATGCAATAGGTTTAGATGACTGTTATGTTATGTTACTGAATGTTGTCAAAGTCATGCCAGAGGTGGGAGATAATTATCTACAACCAAGTTTTCTGCTCGTCAGCTCCTCTTTTCACACGATTGTCTAGAGCTTACAGCTGCAGATGTGATGATATGATTACAAAATCAATCATCAACTGCAACCTAGGGTATCCTTGTGGCACATGGACTTATTGTTGGACACAGGAGTCCAATAAGAGAACACCGTTTGCTTTCTGATCAGTCAGGCTATTCCTCCCAATCCTGCCCATCCATGCTTCACTGTCTTTGCCCACATGAGCATGGAAGTCTCCCAGCAGGAAAATAGAATCCCCAGATGGAGCACTCTCAAACACACCACCCGGTGACTCTGAAGTGTTGATACATAAGTGCAAACAACAGCCAGGATACATTCTCAACCCAACTGTGCAGGGAAGCAATCATCTTGTCCCCTAAAAATCCTAATATAAGCAGTAAGCAATGTGCAACTCCAAACTCAGACACTTCTTTGACAAATCATAAAATAGAAAAAGAACTCTGAACAAAGCACAAACGTCCTCCATGCTTAACTCTATTACTCATCCCTCTATTACATAGCTTCTAAGCTAGCAGATCGCATCTTCTTTTTTACAACCATCCATTCTCTTCTGCTTATTCTTATCAGGGTTGTGTGGGGGCAAACGCACTCGCCTGTCTATGTCTACCTGCTAGAATTTCTGACTTAAATTTCCTCAGCTACTCTGCTGCATACTTATTCCAACTTGGCCTGTTGTTACAGGTCTTATTTTTATGTTTGCGATAGGGATTCCTGCTGTCATACAAAAGCATTATAGGTGGTGCAAATCTTTTTGTTTTTTTTAGTTTATCTTTTGTTTTCTTGTGTTGTTTTTCCATGGCAGGATGTATGTCAACCAGATGTGGGCGAGGTCTGGCAATGATGGCACTATTTATGTTTCTATTTTCCTATTTTAGTTAGACGACCCAAATGCCATATTGCAATACTATACTGCTACGGCAGCCAGCCTTTCAAATACAGGTTCGACAGGTTTGTAAGTGTACACTTTATACAAAACCTAGTGAGGGTTTACTCATGTTAGCACTAGGTGGCTGTAGCTCAGGAGGTAGAGCAGATCATCTACTGATCGGAAGGTTAGTGATTCAATCCCTGACTGCTCCAGTCTGCGTGTCCCGAGTGTGAATGTTTATGAATATAGTTAGGAAGCACTCAGAGAAAGTGTGTGAATGGGGCATGTTGTATAGAGCTCTTTAGTAATTTGAGAAAGTAGAAAAGCGCTATATTCTCTGTTCAGTGTCTGAATAGAGTTAGGTCATATTACTTTTTCACTATTATGTTCTGGCACATGTTGTTATTACATGGCTTTATCAAGGTACACATTAGACTGACATCTGGGGCCAGAGCTGAAACTGTTCTGGGCCAGCACAGGGCCAGCAGTGTGTCTGCAACTGACCTTGTGCTGGCCCGTGTGTGGACCAGATCTGGCCCATACCAATTTCGCTATGTGTGTAGTGTGACCCTGTAGCACCAGCAGTTACAGACCTTACTCCAGAAGATGACTCATTAATGCCAATCCTATGCAATTTATAACACGGGGTTACATGTGCACCTTCTAAGTTTTGGATCATACATTTAGCCAATCTTTCTGCATGCATCCGATATTTCACAGCAACTGTATCAACTGTATACTCTCACGGTCACATCATGACTAAGTTTTAAATGTTGCTCACAATAGATTCTGGGCTTAAGCTTCAAAAGACCGACGCTTTCCATTTTACTTTACATCTCTTAACCATGAATAGCTCTGTAATGTCCTGATTCCTGAGTGAATGACACAACTTTAAAAATCCAAAAGCAATGTCAGCTTTGTCCTCCTTTCAGCCCTCTAACATCTCTCACTTGGAAAGGCACTAAAGAATTCAGTGAACTGTTAAAGAGGCGAGATTACTTTGTGAGACATTTAAAGGTCCACCCTTTACAGTTACAATGATGTGGTAAATAGCCAATCATAATGAGCAGTGTTTTACAGAATTGCTTCTCATTTTAACTTTCACGCATGGTTTGAGGATCTCCTGCAGCAGTAAATGCCCCTTTGTCAGCTGTTAATCAGTGTTTGGTAATGTTTTAGGTATGTAAAATATCGTTACACAAGTGTAAAGGGCAGACTCAGCAGGAACATTATCAAATAACATATTTCCATGATTAACATGTGATTTTTGGGACTATTTAAGACATCCTTTATGTGAATATGATATTAGAAAGAGTTTACAACTGCTAACCTACTGCTATTTTTGTGCATAAATACAAATTAGTTTGGAGCATGTTTAATTGGTCAGCATATGTTTGTCTGGGCTGGGTTTCATGGCTCCACATCTGCTCTCTCTGTTCTTTTTTACATACATGACACAGAACACCATCATAGGCTTTTCAGTGTGTATGTGCATTTGTCAACCAGGCGTTCTACTCCCTTCACTTTAGACCCCACAATAAAAATAACATTTAGAAAGTTACCCAGACCAAAGCATTATGGGACATTTGCTGCCAACTATCCAGAAAATGTGTTTCTGGTTCCTTAGACTATTATATGGTTTTCACCAGCAAGGGGCAGAGAGGTTGGCTGGCTTCCTGATAGAGATTTATACAGGCTTCATGGTTCTTTCTTGTGTGTATGTGTGCCGGGGTGTATTTCAACATGCACATGTGGACATTAAATATACAGTTAATTTTCCACTGGGAAATTTTGAGGTTAAGTTGTTCTGTAGCTTTAAATCCTGGCATGTCTTGATGATTTGACCATTGTTTTACTAGCTATAGTTCTTGTATTGTCTTCACTATAATTGAGAGCTGAACACTGGTAGAGAAGTATTCAACGACTGCTGGATTTAAACACAGATTGCACCAGCAAGGTGTTGATAATGCTCAAGATTAATGGCTCAGCCATGGATAATCACCCTCATCCCCCACTTTTCTGCACAGCAGTAGCAGATAGAATTGTTCAACTCCTTACACTGGTGCTCATAAGATGAATGGCACACATGGTCTTGTCAAAGAAGACACACTCTTGCTAACGCACAAAAACTGATCATCCACATGCAATCACACACACATACAAATACACAAGGCATGTGAATGAGGCCCACCAGGCTGTGTTATGTAGAAATCATGAGAGTCGACGGTTCACTATGAAGGAGGCGCACACACACTGTGAAAACAGCCTTCACTCAAATCTATTTCATCCTGCTGTTTCTCCCATCATCTCCATTATCCTCCCCTGTGTTGCAGATCTCTTGCACTTCTTTCAGACTATTCCCACTTTGTGGACATATTTTACTCTGGTCTGGCTTTTTGACATGCGTGCAAATTGGCAAATTACAGGATGCCGAGCTGTCACTAGTCAAATTCATGCGGTCACAAGGGGTTTGTGAAAAGTGGAGAGTTAGGGAAGTGTTGCTGGGGGGGGGGTTGGGTGGATCAAAGATGACATTAGCCCTGCCTGCACTGGCCTAACATTGTTAATTCTGACCGCTTGATTGACACTCACTACTGTCGTGTATTGAAAAGGCCCTCAGTTTTGTGGTGCTTTAGGAGGCCTCCTCCCCTCCCATTCCTCTTTTCAGTCCGTTTTTCCCTTCATGTTTTCCCTTGTTTTCACTCTTTGCTTCCACCACCTTATTTGCATCAGAGACTGGGAGGTTTCATATTGTATGGAAGGGAAGCAGGGACTCCAGACTGCCCTCCTTCATTCCATCTACCCACCCTCTATCAAAAACTCTTTGTCTCATCCACCCAAGCCAAATCATGGGTGCAGCATGGCTCCTGCCTGGTGCTCCTGGCTGGGATGGAACTGGTGTTTCAGGGCGGGCTGTTGAGATGAACAGCGTGAATGTGTTTTTGTAACTGGACATGGCCAGGCTAAAGCAGCATCCACATATCTGGGTCTGGTTCATCCAGTTGATCCCCCAGGAAAGGATGTCTCACTTCAAGGGAACAGGAAGCCGCTGTGGAGGATGGGATTTCTGGGTAAATAGCCAAACTAGAGACAATGTCTTCTGTCCTTTGACATAGGCTGAAGGGGAGGGATAAAGAGAAATTAAAGGATGAATGCAGTTCCACCAACATCCTTTGTACAGTCTTTGTAATATATATATATATATATATATATATGACTTTGAGTTTGATGAGAAATTATTTCACTTTCCCTCTATGTTATCCCTTCCTAAAAGACTTCATAAAATAACCTCCAACTACACATTTCACGTGTAAACTAGAACGGACCTGTTTTCCCTGTAGATAAATGCCCCCCTCTTGCTTTTAAGTGGTTAGAACATGATCTTAGTCTGATTAATTACACCCCTTGCTGGTTCCCCCTCTCTTTGCACTCTTAGCTAATGGATAGTGTTTATGCTGAAAGTATAGTCGTGGTTTCAGGGGGCGGGTTGGTGGTAGCAACACCGAG
Organism: Hemichromis elongatus; assembly: GCA_015108515.1. Classification (NCBI taxonomy): domain Eukaryota; kingdom Metazoa; phylum Chordata; class Actinopteri; order Cichliformes; family Cichlidae; genus Hemichromis; species Hemichromis elongatus. The sequence goes on along the minus strand of VUQR01009649.1, from coordinate 104,945 downwards.
TCCTCGCGTGAGGGGAGCGGTTTTAATTAACGTGGAGACAACACCTCTCTCCCTGCTCATCTTTCACCTGAGAGACATGGGGGAACTCTGACACCAGCCCCGCATGCCTCTGATTAAAGTGGGGCCTCATTTACCGTTGCCTGCTGTCAACAAAACACCACTAATGGCAATATGCCTAAGCCTGTGGGGGTAGGCCAGGGGACTATACCCACCCTGGTTCAAATGAGAGAAAACAAACTTTGCCTAATCTCTGATACATGAGCTTAATCTCTCTGTGATCTTATCTAGGAAAGGTTATACATGTTGGTAGACGTGACCCTACTGCAATGAACAGGACTGTTGCAGGTAAAAGGTACCCTGTTATTTTTCTTGCCAACGTGGGATTTGATTGAGAGACATTGTTTAAAGGTGACTTAGCCTTCTTAGTAGTTTAGCTGAGGCAATATTCAGAAGTCAGTTACTGACCCTGTACTGGCAGGGAGGAAGTATTTGCACTTCTTTCATCACCTGATGAATGTTGGCATGGATGTTTCTTGTATTCTGACAGTGACCTCATACATGCCCGAATCTTCGTTCATCACTTCTTCTATATATAGATGAGAGTCATTGTTCAAATAGCTCGGGTTGTCCCTTTGATGTTCTGGCAGAACAAAGCTGCTCTGTCCTTACACTCTTAGAAAACACTCCAACCTGGAATCCTGAACATGATGCGTGTGTCAACCAGTCCATTAACTCCTCCACACTCCACATGTTCTACATGTTAAGTGGATCTACTACATATGACAGGTTTCAATCTAAAGCCCTCTGTTAAAAATACCAAAAAATAAAAAAATCAATTTCCTATTCATCAGTTTTATATTGTAGATGCATTCTTTAAAGTCCTGTAATTATACCGTATTTTATATTACCCCACTCCACATTTAACACTGTTTCCACTCTTTATTCTCTGTATTTTTAATGGTTCTAATGATCATCAGTCAGCTATAGCACTGACAGTGCCTCTGCTGCTGCCCCCATTGTACATTTTGACAAGTTACATATTTTAACATGAGTGGAAGGGCAGTATAAAATTTAATGCTAAAAGCTAGGTCACTTTTCTTTGGTGTGCATTGTACTTTTACAGTCTTCTTATTAGCTGCCCCAGAAAGGAAACTTTAATAGCAGGTTTTTTACTGATTTATGACAAAAGCCATTAATTTGGAGTTTGCCTCACTTTCACCTTTAATAGCAACATGCATCAGACCTAAAGCCCATTAAAGTATCAGGGTTATTAGTGTAATGATTAATTAGGAAAGTTTGTTTCTTGTAAAGTGACAGCTCTTCTTTAGCAGTCCTGTAAACTTTTATAGAACCATACAACTGACCTCAAATTGGAAATTTGTGTTGGAAGCCTTCTGGCTCACCATTATAGCTCCTGACTGTTGTTAATTTTATATTTGTCCAATAAAAGGTAGTGGGGGATTACAGTATGTTGCCCCATGAACTCCATTTCTCTTGACTACCTCTCTTTCATGTGATGAATCACATGAAAGAGAGGTAGTCAATAAAAAAAGGCATAAAAAAAAGGAAAAAAAAGGAAAAAATTTCTTTGGATTTGTGTTGTGAATCTAAAACCTTTACTTAGAAAGTGGTAGATAAAATTAAGTTTGTTATTTATCAATTAATGTTATATTTTGTATTTTAAAATATTACATTTACATTCAAATAGGACACAGTAGCTTTGCAGATTTCACAATGACATTAAGTTATATCAGTGATGGCTTACCATTTGACTTTTTAGTTGTGCAAATACAAGTTTAAATAATTTCGTTTTCTGCTTTTAATAAAAAAAAAACTAAAACTCATGACCTATTTAATCAGACAACAAAAAAAAAAAAAACCCTGTAATCCCCTAGTGGTGAAAATCAGCATTATACTTGTGAATGTCTGATAGGGCAGGCCAACATACAGGCTTCTGTCTGTCTGCCGTTTCTCAGCTGTTTATACTGAAGTCAGCGTAACGTGAAGAGGCAGAAGAGGAAGTCGACAATGAAGCATCTTGATTACCGCCCTGGGGAGACTGAACTGTGGAACCACTTAAAAGATAATGCCCGAATGATGTTTTTTAAACTCTGGCTGCCTATTTTGTGAGCTGAAACAATATCAGTGATGTAAAGGAAATGGGACCTGAATGGCACTGTTTACAGTTGTTGGATGTTCACACATAAGCAGCAAGTTCCAATATAAACATCCACTTAGTGCATGTAAATCTAAGGGCTATTAATAAGCTCTTTTATCTTCTCTTCTGGAGAGTGGCTCTACAGGCCTTAGGGTAATCTGGCCTTCACCGAGGAGCTCTCCAATGTGTTTCTTTTCTCTCTGTTTCTCTTTAGCAAAGCCTGTGCCTTTGGGCAAAGAAACTCATTACCAAGCTTTAAACACCTCCATTTCATAGTGCGTACTTAAGGAAAGTTTGTTGTAGTCTTGTATTTACACTTCTGTCTAATCCGCAGACTGTTGTGTATACCCGTATTCTAGATACCTCTAGATATTCTAGATGTATTTAAACCTTGCCAACCTGCCAATGTCTCTGTTGACGTTGAAGTTGCTTTTTTTTTTTGACTGAAGGTTTCCCTGGATCTCCACCAACCGATCCCTTCTGTCTTGTGTTACGGAGAGGACAGTGACAGCGTTCATATGGTTGCATCTCCCTTACATATTTTTTCCCTCTGCAGACTGATGAGTTCTGACGGAGCGAATGCCTTTGTCTCGCATTCCTTCTCTCAAGCAGACCCCCTTTCAACTGTTGTTTTTCTTATTCTTGTCGACAGAAAGTTGTTTTTGCTGCCTCCCTTCCCTGCGTGTCCGTGACAGGCATACTTCCTGCATAGTGTGTGTGTGGGGTTGTGTGCACAGGTGTGCGGGCATGCACGTATATGTGTGTGCGCATGTGTATCTTTGTCCCTATGTATGTGTGTATGTACGTATGTGTGCATACTTCAGTGAAGTAGAAGCTGCTTTAATGTCAGTGCCAAGTGTAGAGAATGGTTCCGCTAGTGAAGGACAGCTTCTCTCACTGCACTGGGCTTCCCACTCTGTTCCGAAGAGCCAAATGCCTTTATCTGATGTTGGATCTTTGTTATTTGTCCATGAAACTACAACTGAGAACATCTTATACCTTTGGGACTGTCTGAGTGATCTTCTCCATACCACCATGTGGACATGAACATAAATGGAACGGTTTAGTCCTTTGCCACCCTATATTGTCATTAACTTGCTACCAGCCTCCTCCATAAGCTATCTTTGAAATATAAACTATAGTTGCACAAAAAGTCTCAGTAGGATGGCCAAACAGGCAATATCCTGTTTGGCCCGAGGCTCAATGTCATCATCCCAAAACTTCAAATTTTTGTGTCACCATGTCACACCTTAAGCAGTTCCATATTTCAGTCCTATATCCTTGAGATTCAGTGTAGCTTTGTGGCTTGTGTTTGCAATCCTAGCTGCCATCTTGACTTGTGTTTTTCAGCTACTGTCTTGTGGTTTGTTCTGGTCCCAGGTCTCGAAGCAGATGGTGCCACAGTTTAGCATGTGCAGCACACCGGTGGCACCAATTTACCTATCAGTGACTAGTAAGTGCAAGCTTTTAAGCAATGTTTCCTTACTAGATTGTTGTTGAAGCTCCTCTGATCTCCCAAAATCATGAAAGTACTATGTCTTTCTGACAATTTCTTCTTACCTCGATCATGGCTCAAAGAGTTGGCAGTTCGTCTTGTAATCGGAAGGTTGCCGTTTCAAGCCCCGGCTCCGACAGTCTCAGTCGTTGTGTCCTTGGGCAAGACACTTCATCCGTTGCCTACTAGTGGTGGTCAAAGGGGCCCGGTGGTGCCAGTGTCCGACAGCCCCGCCTCTGTTAGTGCGCCCCAGGGCAGCTGTGGCTACAATGTAGCTTGCCATCACCAGCGTGTGAATGTGTGTGTGAATGCGTGGATGAAATGTAAAGCGCTTTGGGATCCTTAGGGACAAATAAAATGCTATACAAATACAGGCCATTTACCTTATTGACATGATTTCACTTATATCTATCTATCTGTCTATCTGTCTGTCTGTCTGATTAGATTTAATCATATCTGGACAGTAGTTATGAAATACTTGATTTAAGAAAAGAATAAAAGTGCAAGGTGGTTACATTCGTTTATTCTGCGAAAGTAGGTGCTTTAATTTTCCGATCAAAAAGAAAAAAACCTTTTATCATCACAGTGGAAAATTGCAGAAAAATAAAAACAGGATGGCCATCTTAGTCAGGAGCTGCTAAAAGGTTTGCTGTCTCATTTCTTTCTACACAGAAACTCTGCTTCACACTTGAGATGGAAAGTACAGTCTAGCTGCCAAGGATAGATGATCCAGGAGCATGCTTTGATATCTGCTCACATACCTTTGATGCTCACAACACTAGAAGTGCAGACATATTTACTAAATCAAAGTAACTTTTCTTTTAACAGCTGCATTGAATTTGAGATGAATAGAAACAGTTGTATACCAATGAAAAACAGCACCTTAAGGAAAAAATGATGTTTCTGGTGTTTGGTGCCATGCCCCCCTCCCCCGCAATATGTCTTTTATTTCGTGCAAAACTTCATATAAAAATAAAACAAAATAAATATAATGAAATTAAGCAATTGCTTTTAAGGCATTGTAATTGTGACCGTATTACACTTTCGTTTTTTTTTTTTTTTTTTTTTTTTAATTTTTTTTTAAATAAATAAATTTTAAAAATATTAAAATTTTTTTTTTTTTTTTTTTTTTTGGAGGTGATTAATTTTCTGAAGGGGTAATTTTAAAATGATGAATTTGTAACTGCTGCAGTCAAAATGTCAGAGCCTGAAATGAAAGGAATTGATGTACCCTCTGGTGGTGGGCTCCATTGTTGATGGAAGGCATCAATCTGAAAAAACAAACTCCTGAAAAAACAGAAATTAGAGGACTCAATGAATGAAAAGAAAATAATGAAGTTGCAAATGCTGACAGGCAGCTTGCATCTAATGTCCATATAAATCTATCCTTGAAAATTAAACGTCCTGTGCCGAGTGTTTGCAGATGTCCACAATAGGCTAGGAGTAGCATTTTAATTGTAGGAACCATTTTTAAGGCTTCTAGTCTGGATGCCCTTTGAATTTTTAGAAATGTTTCATGTGGAAATGTAGGTGGCACAGCAGACCTAGCACATGTGCGGTACATAAAGTGTTGTCACATTGTTCTGTTAGCAAAATCCAAGTGATGGAAAAATGCAAAAACCATAGTCAGCATTAAAATACTATTATTTTTATTTTCTCTCTTTCCATTGCATATGTTGTGTTTTTTTTTTTTTCAGGACTTTAGTTGAAATCCTTTCAGTCACCTTACACAAGTGTTGAAAACAACCCCGGAGAGAGTTTGAGTGACAGCAGTGGCATTGGAACAGAGCTGCCTAGACAGCCCATATCCCTTTCACGAGCTGGAAGTAGAGACTGGCTGAAAATGGCATCTCCTAGGGAAAGCCAACAACTGGCTATCACCCTGGCCGTTTGTCTTCATCAATCAACCTGCGTTTGTTGACCAAGCAACATGATGTCACTATTAATTTCATGCATTCCCTTAATGGGATCCAGAGGGGCATCCTATCCTCACAGTAGGCATTTCCTGCCCTGTTGCATTATGGGATATGTCCTCTTCCTTTGAGGAGATCAGTTGGACTTTTTCAAAGTTTTACATCTTCTCATGTTGTTTTTTTTTTTCCTCTCTTTTTAATCTCTCCTTCATTCCTGTCTGCCGTTTCCCCCCTCATGGTGTTATTTGCTTTGCTTTGTCATAGCTCTTCTCGTTGGAAACAGCTCCGCTGTGTTTGTATCCTTGTTATGTGAGTACTTGTGATGATTTCCACTTATTTGCCGAGGTATACACTGAACTGGATGTACCAAACCTTTTGATCAACCCTCAGATTTCATGAACAGATACTGGCGCTGTGTGCTCAGATCAGCGCATTAGCGTTTCATTTGAAAGAATGGTGTCACTGTGTTGACAAGCTCATGATAAGTTGGTGGCTTCTAAGGGAAAATGTTTAAAGCATATAAATGCCTCAGGACTCCATCTGTCTGTCTTATTGTCCTGATTGTAGTTTATTTTCGGTGATTATGAAAACCTGCTTTAAACAGGCTTTAGGGATGTTGGTTTACTAGCTTTAGATGAAGTTTGCCCCTCGCGCAATGATTCTGCACAAGGTACTTAATGTTATCTCTTCAGACTTCTGTGCAACTGTATTTACTGTCTACATGACTGGCTTTTTTCACTCCTTTGATTATCACAGAGGAGGAGGGAGTTGTGAATGATATTCCTTACTCCTAGTCTCACTTACTCCCTTCCTTCCTTCTCAGCCCCCCTCCTCGCCTTGCTCTCCCTGTTACTGCACCTCTCCTCTGGCTTTAAGAGGCTTAGCAGCAGCTTAGCGCCCAGGTCAAACTGGCCTTTGCCCTTCATCTGTCAGCCTTTTGATGTGGTGCCAGCCTGGGCTGCTTGCTACGCTCTGCCTTTAACAGCACGTCCAGAGGTCATAGGAGGGCTCTAACTTCAAGACCCTACCCCACCTTAACGCTCTACCACCACCCCCAATCCACAACCACCATGAACACCACCTCCTTTGCAGATGTGTCTCTCTCTGATACCCCCTTTCCACCTCCCTTCAGCCTCCCCCCTTGCCTCTTCTCTGCCCTAGTGCCCATTATTATTTTATAGTTTGGTTCTGCATTCCTTTCACTCAGGCTGTAGTGGAAGGCAGACCTTTCATTTTATTGCTTACACATGTCCATGGCTTTCTTCCTCAGCAGGAAGAAACAAAACAGCAAGAGGGAGATGGCCAACATTAGGACCAGCCATCTAAACTCTCTCCACCTTGAACTAATAGTTGGGGGCCAGGGTACGGGTCTACCTCAGCCTTGTGCCAGTGGGGTTTCAATTTGTAGAGACATAAACAGATACTAAAGCCAAGGTTACAACACAGTGATTTATCAAGGTAGTTCACATCAAATTATCACAGTGCCCCCCTACTATCAGGCACCATAATAACCCCCGAAGCAAGCCCCTGCTTCAGAGGTGCACAGTGGTCACACTTAATTTAGAAGTGCACAAACATGTGTCCCTCTGTCTGTTTTCCCTCTGACCGTGACGCTTCACACCAGTGAAAGATCATCCCGGGCAGGCCGTCAAGACTTTAAAGAGGATGTGAATGTCTGCGGTTGTGTGCACATGTGTGTGTTGAAAAAAGGTGATTGCGCTGATACACTGTGAGCAGCAATCCCAGTGACTGCAACTGTAGAAAGCAGATCTGGGCATGTGTCTTTGCATATTATAAGAATAAATGTAAATCTTTACAGTACTAAGAGTCCACGTGTATTATGTCCAACATATGTTGTCTCCAGTTCTTCATTCCATCACCTGGAACAGAAAACAATAGTAGTTCTCGGTTGAAAAGCACTAAAGTCAAGATGAATTATGTGTGATTTCACAAGCCAGGTATGTAACAGAATCTAACTTGAAATAAACAGATTATTTTTCTGTAGCAAAATTGTGTTTCACTTTAATATGGTGCCTGAACAGAGTGGTGCCTTTGATCTCTACTAGCGGAGCCCAGCACATGGATAATATATCTTTCCGAGATAAAAGTAAAAATGCGCACAAGATGATGATGTCATTCAGATATGGCCGCAAGCCTGGGAGAAAAGCAAACTTTCACAGGCAAGGCTATCCCGGGGATCATTCAGGGTGCTCTCTGAGCCTTCGGGGAAATCAATTACACATTTTCCAAACTGTGATTCCTGCTGTAGGAACTTAATCGCGGAGGCCTTCTGCAGAGGATCATCCCGATGAGTTTAGACACTGTTTCTGCTCCCTAGTGTCTCCTCTCCTCTCTCTCCGTCCCCCCACCCCCAGCTTCAACCTTTGCAACTCGCTACATTTGTGTGCAGCTTACAATTCTGCACAGTCATTCATCATCATTTGCTGGCGTATCTGTCTTGAGTGCCTTAGCTTTGATCATGTTGTAGTTTATGCTTTACATCTGTTCTACATTTAACCTTCTCTAATGCTGTTGCTCAAAAACTATTACCCTGGCATAACTGGAGAAGTTTACCTGGTGACTTTGTAGCCATTATAAATCTTCCGTATTTGTCATGGCCCGGTAAATAAATGATCCACCAGTTGAAACATTGTGATAAGCAGATCTCCTCTTGCTATTTCCTGCCTTATGGGACAGGACTCAGAGAAATCCTCTGCTTCCTCTTACGTGATCTTCTCTTCTTTCAAAAGCTTATCTACTCCTAAATCATTCCCTTTGAATTGGGAGGACAGTGCATTTTCTGTATTTTCTCTAACTCTTTCCAGCTCTGCTATTTCCAGTTTTTCTTCCAGGCTTTGCTCCCTGTGTACATGTGCTGCGACTGCACCTATGCCCCTCCAGCCCCACTCCCTTCCACGATTGCTTGCTCTGTCTTTTTCTCTGTCCTCAGGAACCAAGGAGCATAAGGCCCTGACCCCCTCCTCCTCCACCAGCACACTAATCAGCCCTAATCAGAAGTGAAATGCATTTTTCTAAGGAAGTAGCTGGAAAATTTCACAATCTGCATTTCTCCGACCAAGCTGATTAGGGAAACATTATCCTGCTTTCACAGTCACTTCCAATCTGCCTTTAATCTGTCACTTCAATCGCCTAATTATTTAGTCAATGACCTGGGGACGCAATCTTACAAAAGAATGAAATGCATGCCATATCATTTTCCCTTTCATTTATGCATGATATCGCTGGTTACATGTTATGTTCCCTTGAGCTAAGTATGCAAGCCTTGTTCATGTACACGTATTTGTGTGTTGCTGAGTGTGTGCAGGTTGGTGTGTGTACACTTTTTAGGCATTTATTGTCCTTTCCTATCACATCCATGGCTATGTGGATGTGTGTTTTTCACTGTGTTTCACGAGTAGCTTGTTTAGAAGCTGCTGAGCTGTGAATGCTGGCTGGTGGTAATGCAGTTTAGGCCTAAGTTGGAAAAGCCTTTAGGGAATGAGACTCTGTGGGGGAGTTGTGTTATTGGAAAGGTCATGATTACAGTAGGGGGTCAAAATAACTCGCTGACACTCTTTATACACAAGTGACTGCTATTGGGCCTCAGGGTGTCAAGAACTATATTGAGTATTGACTATATGTCACAGCAATAAAAAGGAAACCTGTTCTCCACTGGTGAATGTTATACCTTCAAAGATTGTGATGTCAGGACAAAAGGTAAAAATATCTTCAATGTCAATAAGACTGTCATGTTGACATGCTAATTTTTCTGCAGAGGTGCAAAGAGCAGTGTTTTTTCACGGGTGAAAGTGTAAACAGAAAAAAATATATAGATTGCAAAACGTAAGAATTGCTTTTTTTACTTTTTGTTCATCAAATTTTTTGCCCAATTTTAAGAAAATATAGCTGCTTGGAAGTATATATGATAGTAGTGCAAGCCCTCTTGATGTCATTTTAAACTATACAGCATAATGAAGACTAAACAAAAACATAACATTTAAGTTCATGTGTATGTGAAAGAGATTTATTAGTTTCACCTCACAATTAAAAGCATGAACTTTCAACAGTTATAATACTCTCACTCTGTCACGGGACACAGCTAGCTCGATAAGGACACGGGCCCGTCCAGGGCATCTGTCTTTCTTTCATCTTTGCCTTCACTTGATGGCAGCCCCCTTCCTCTAGCTGTGGGTGCTTCACCTCCCTTATCAAATGGGGATTCTGGAGAGCCATCATGCTTATTTGTTCCTGTCACCCAGTCTACTAATAAACCTCTTTAGAAATACGCTTTTAAAAGAGTCTAAAAAAACATTCCACAGTCTGGCCATGGGGCAGATCCGAAGTCCCATCAGGCCTTTGCTAAAACCAGTGCTTAGCACCTCCATCCAGAGCTGCAAAACAGATTATCAGAGGTCATGAACTTCGGCATTCAGAAAGAACTTTGACCATGGAAATACCAGTATTAAAACAAAAACAAACAACAAATTCACATCAAACAGAAATATACTTTTATGATGAGATTCCATTCTCCATTCTTCTGGTTGCATGGATTTTATTCGGTGTCTGACCTAAAACCATTTGTATTATGACACTGGCAATTTACTACATAAATATGATTTTTATTATTGTTTTTGTAATTGAAGGTTCTGTTTCAGAAGCCAAACCAAATGTATAAATATAAAAAATCAGCTAAAAGTGAGATTATATCTAATATTTGCTTTGACATCATTGTGTATTTATGTTTTCTATTCATTTTTACTATCTTTCAAATAAAAGAGACATATTTGTTTTTCCTTTGCGGACTTTGCGAGTTAAAGAATGCAACAGTTTGTTGTTCGCCTACTTATTTAACGCCACAATAAACCGACAAATCTCTTCTGATATGCCAACATCAAGGTTAAAACTGAATTGTAATAAGCATAATTTTTTGTATCTGAATAAATATTGACTTGTCCGTGTGTCTGATTGGCAGAAACTCTCAGTGATCAGGCTATAATAACAGATGGTGCTGTAACAGAGAGAGGGGGGTGGGGGGTGCTGTTCGAGTGAGTTGATGTGTGAGCTATTTCAGGAATGCCTGAGAGGAAATGTATTGATTGGGACACTTAGACTTGATAAGGACGTCAGGTTTAAGAGGAGCAAGGCAATCATTAAGTACACCACTGGCCGTTGTTGTTCAAAAAATATATTTGCTTTGGCTCGCTGCCCCCCCCCCACCACCACCACCTTTTCTTCTTTTCCTTTTCTCACTTTATTTGTCTCTTTCTAGCCAGAGGTGAAAAGAAAATCTCATCTCCATCAGGCTAAATTGTGGTGGGCAGCATTATCAGTTCAAAAGACCTGAGGATTTGACAGCTCCCACTCCATGGTGATTAATTACTTCTCAACAGTGGTGGGTTCTCCTTTTTCCCTGTGTGCTGTTATAGTGGTGGTGGCTGGAGGCAACACATGATAAGTCCTGCCCTTATTACTGGTCGCTCTGGGAAAAAGGCTCAGGCAGCAATGGGCTAACAGGGTCCAATCACACCCCTGGTGCTGCATGGGGTAAGGGAAACTAGCATGATATTTTGTTTAGTATTTAGCACCTACGTGAAAGGTACAACTCTGAGTGAGATGTTGGGTGAAATATCCAATTCTGTTCTTCGGTCTCGCTGTCTATTCCTTCTTCCCCAGGATTATAAAGGGTTTCGATCTATGTTTAATCACTATACGCTTAACAACTACAGACTTAAGAGCTCTCTATTATCATCAGTCAAGGGGAAGAAGGACACCCATCATCAAATAACTGATGGACAGGATTAATCACCTTTGGACGTCATACAGGAGAAACCATCTATTATAACCAGTGTAATCACACAAAGGACACGACTTCAATCAAGTAAGAGGGACTTCAATATAGTTAAGTACTTAGCTGTGTACATATTTGTATTACAAGCCTGTGGCAGCATTTTCAGCTGTTATTTGCATTCTGGGGTTCTCAAGGTTCTGCACACAGTCAGTCCTTGAGGTTCATGTCTCCCTGTAGGCTCCACTGTTTTGCTTGTGTGTATGAGTGGCACTTTCCCCGAGGCTGTCCCCTGTTCGTGTGTGTTATCTGTGCATGCAATTTTGTGTATGTATTTCGGCTTCTGTTTCTCCGTGTGTACATGTATGCACGTGTGTGTGTGTGTGTGTGTGTGTATGTCTGAAAAAGCCTACATTGGAAAGCTTCAATATTGGACCTGTCAGTTCTATAAGTCTCCCTGAAGGCACTGAGGTGGAGATGAGAGACAGAAAGACACATGGTAAGGCACTGTGCACACATGCCTGTCAAGCGCCTGTCCCCAGCAGTGGGCACTCAGGCCATTGTGGTGTCTTCCAGATGGACACATCTGTCTGTTTCCATGGGAAAAAGCTGTTTCTGATGGAGTTTTGTTTTTGTTTTTTCTCTATGTTTATGTCTGTGATAACAGGCTGCTCAAATTTCTCGATGCATGGTGTGAGAAAAACTAAGACTGATCTCTCAGATAACACGTGTTAAGATGTCATTGCTGAATTGGAGACGGATGTTCTCCTTTATAATGATTTCAATTACAATAGATTTGATTTCTGTTGTAGAAGAATAGTATGATTACCCTACAGTTCAAGCTATTGCTTCTATAATTCAATGCATGTTTTTTTTGTTTGTTTATTTTATCAGCTGTAGCACGTCATGTATATTTGACATCCATTTTCTCCAATGGGAGCTAAGAGGATGAGTTTTGTCATTACAGACAAGCAAGCAAGGTGAACCTTTCCTAGAGTACGGACCTTTTTCTGCTACACAGAATTGAAACAACCCTTCGGTGCTTCCCATATAATCCCTGGCATTTTGTTTTGATGCACCACAGCATGAAAATGAGAGAATATGGCAATGTTATGGCATTTGAAGTCAATATGTATTATAAAATCAATCTAGATGAAGATCTGCCCATCCCTCTAATTAGATGGGGTGACTGGAGATTGATTTTTAATTGCAAAAGTAATTACATGGAGCAGATAGCCAGTGACATTTGATTATCTAGGTGATTGATTAAAAGGCCTGGCTGCTGGGGCAGACTGTCAGCCAGCTGAATCCAGACAAAAGAGAAAATTAAAAAAGTTGTCCCGTTTGTAATCACGAATTTCAAGGGTGAAATTACAAAGCCAAACATCCCCTTAGAGAAGCCCAGCATCCTTCCACTTTGCGCCTGTCTGCCCTCCTATCTCACCCCCACCGTCACAACACCCACAAGGCAGGACCTCAGTGACACGCTAAAAAGGGGAAAACAATGATGTGAAAAATGAATTGAGGAATTGTTCTGTTACAGACAGCCTGGTGCGTAAATGACGGGTGCATATATCTGCTTAGCAGCCTTATCACATCATCATACGCATCAAGCAAAAAAAGAGAGGGAGAGATACTGAGATGACAGAAAGAAAGACAGAGAAACACAGTGAAAGAAAGCTCTTATCTCTTAGACTGCTCCTTGACTCATCTTCATCTCTTGTCATCTCACTCCAATAGGTGCCTGCATTCTGCCTGTTAACTGGTAAGGGAATAGGACTAAATAAACAGCTGTACAACATTTTTTTGTTTTCCTTCTTGTGCTTTTGGAAAGGCAGAAGAAATGTTTTTCATGTCTTTTTCTTTCCTCCACTGTCATTCCTTTGGAGTCCCTCTTTTAGAAAACGAACAGTGACAAGGAAAAATGGTAGAGAGGGACAGCTGAGCAGTTTATGAGACTGACAAAACTGTTTAAATTGCTGTGAAGGAGAGGAATAACTGACAACACCTGGATATGAAATACCTTCCCCATTTTCACCTTCTAAAACAAAGTTAGAATATATATCACCTGGTGAGTAAATATTTGTTCTTTACCAACTTGTGAATGCATATTTATATGCGTATATGTAGTCTTATTGACTAGCTAATATCATCCTACTTAGGCTTATAAGTCCCCACTGACACACACACACACACATTAAATAGCACATGCACATAGCAACACTTTCTCTGTTCGCAGTTTTCCTAACCAGGACATCGATTTATTCCTCACCACGGATATGGCTATAAATTATGCCTGGTTAAGGTATCATTTAGTCTGAGCTTTTAAGTCATTTCTCTCATTTTAGTGGAGGGTTCACTCTTTCGCGCTTTCCATGAAGGCAACATTTATGCCTTTAATTTACAACCCCTTGCCTGGAGGATACTTCTCGGCTTTATGAAGTGGTATTAGGGGGCCTATTTAGTTGTCATGGCAGAGCACTGCCCAGTGTGGCGCAGGCAGCAGAAACCAGCCCCTGAAAAAAGGAGAGACGGGGGAGCAAAGGCAGCGATTTCAAATAAGTATCGCTGTCCTTTTAACTTAAAGAGCTCTGTAGCTTGGCAGGAGCAGCTGAGCAGAGCCTTTGAAGGGAGGGAAAAAGAGAGAAGGGAGGGGAAATGAAACAGACCCGGACCATCCCCACATATTATTCCCCCTCAGGACGTACAGAGTCTATATTGGCTGAAGCAGCACAGCCCCTGGGGTCACAGCTCCTTCTCGGGCTCTGAGAGACGCAAGCATTAAGAGGGACTTTCCTCTGTCTGCCTCAGAAACAGGCCAGCGAGTGTCTGTGGATAAACCATCACACATGTGCCTCCCAGCACCAGGCCTGGTCTCTGTGGGTGAACACAAAGCAGCGGCACTTATTAAATTTCCATGAAGTTTACCAAATTTGCGGGATCAGTGGGGTGAGGCCGTTAGGGAGTCCATGCCACTGCCTGCAGCTTCTCTCTGCCACCAAAACCTAGTGTGGTTGCGGGCCACTCTCCTCCCACCCCATCTCTACCTCCCCCCTGCGTCACTCTCTTCCAGCTTAATACTAGAAGGAGATTTCTACTGACTGGGTATGATACAGTACAAAACGTACTGCCCATATCCTACAGGGACACCAGAGGGCCTGGTTGTAGCAGACAAAAAAAAAAAATAACAGTATAAAAGCAAATAGATAAGCAATGATGGAAACAAGCTTGTGATGTGCTGTATATGAGTAAATTTTATTCACACCAAAGGCAAATTCAAACACTCTGACACATAATACTTGTGTCCAGGGTTAGAATTCGGTCAGAAAAAAAACTGTCATGCTCGCATGTATAGTAAACATAATCTAAAAAGATTATTTCTTGGAGGATGTACTAACTTTATTCAGTGAGAAATGGGAACAAAGTTATATCCAAACCAAGAAATGTAGGTAGATTATCCCAAACATGTCACGGGCAGTAAATGCTCACAGCAGGCTGTTCATCGGGGCAACGACATTTCCAGATGTGAAGCCAGTTACTTAAATGCTGGGTTAAGTGAGCATACACGGACTTTACTTAGACAAATGTGAGAAGGATAAAGTTTGGTTGTTACTGGCTCAACTGAAAAATGTTTAATATAAAAATAAAGTTTATTATGACTCTGAATGTATTATATGTATGCCAATCCATCATTATCATTATGCTTTAGGTTGTTAACATCTTGAAATAAATTTATTGTGAAACTGATATCTTTTATGGTGTGGTTGTATGCTGTGACATTGGTTTGTTATGCTATTCTTATCATTAAAGTATGAAATCTTGTTTTCATGAAAAGAAAAGAAAAGAAAAAAAACACATAATTCTAGTCTTAATAAAGCTCCATCCATCCATCCATCCATCCATCCATTCATTAATCCATCACTTATTCTGTTATAGGTCCAGGTTGTAGAGGGAGTCTAAACAGAGACGTCCCTCGCCTTGGCCAATTCCTCCTGTTCCAAGGAGAGATGCACCAAGGAGCTCCCAATCCAGCCAATGCCAATGATTTCTCTTGCATGTCCGGGGGATGCCCCAGGGCCGCCTCCTGCTAGGACACGCTGAAACACCTCATCTAGGAGATGTCATCTTAGTCAGATGCCCAAACCACTTCAGCTTGCTCCTTTTAATGTGGTAAGTATTCATTATATTCTGAGCCCCTCCCGAAAACACGGAGCTCCTCGCCTCATCTCTATCTGTGCTCTTCACAGATGATACAGATGATGTTGTTCTTTTGGCTTCATCAGGCGGTGACCTCCAGCTTATACTAAGGCACCTTTGCAGCCAACTGTGGCTGGGATAAGCATGAGTACTAGCAAGTCTGAGAACATGGTCAGCTGGAACAGGCGCTCTCTCTATTTCAGGAATGAGTTGGAGTCCCAAGTGGAGTAGTTCAAGTATCTTGGGATATTGTTCATGGGTGAGGGGAGAGCTGACCGGAAGATCAGAGTTGGCAAAAGTACAGGCATTCTGTACTTAAGCAGAAGCACAAATACTACTGTTAAAATAAAAGTTGAAGTACTGATTCAACTTTTTTCTTTTAAATAAAAGTAATAAAGTACAGGCTCCGGAATCTACTTAAAGTAAGAAAGTAAAAAGTAGCTCTTTGGAGGATGTTTCTGTTTTTGTGCAAAGCTTACTGAACCTTGTGCTGTATTAACATAATGATAAAGTAACATCAGTAGACTGGAATACAAACTTTAGATATTTTTTATTCTAATTATACTTGAATCTAAAGAAAAAGAAGGAAAATAACACACACACTGTAGAGGGAGACTTTGCCTCTAAACAGGAAAGGAAAGTCAGGGGTTAAAGTGGTATTTAGCAGGTGGTGGAACCCTAAAATTGATTGTAATGGCTCAGTGTGGGAAAAAGAATCACAACTCACAATAATTTCTATTGAGAGCTTTAGTAGATTTTCTTAGTCTACTGGCTGTGATCAGCTGACCTGCTGCTCTTTGTGTATGTACACAACTTAATTCAACCAAATGTCAGCAGATGTTTCACGAGTTGTCCTGGCTTTCTATCCTCTACACCCTCTACACTGACAGTACATTGTTTTTGCTGTCTTTTTTCTAGTGTAAAGTAGGTATGAAGGTGGAATTCAGTCATTGGATTGAAGCATCATCATGTAAAAATTCATATAATCATCTGTCACGATGCCCCTCGTGTCAGACGTGTTTTTGCAATGTGCTTAAACCTTGAATATGAATCTCCACTACACTTGATGTAACCTAACTCTTACCATGAAACCACAGCCATTGTCCAGCAGTCACACATAGTGTTCTTTACTTTAACTCCATCACAGTACAGCAATCTAATCTGTTTATCCTGCACTCATCTGCAGAGTATTTTCACGTAGCCTAAAAATAGCAATTAGTCTACCTCATTTTGATTTATTGTTTCACAATAAAAAAAAACATAATTTCATGTGTAAAAACATGAGAACATTCATATCAGCTTTACATTTACAGTTTCTGAAATCCCACTGAGGAGTCCTTACCGTTAAATATAACCTCTCTTCTTCCTCTCCTGTTCTTTTCTTCTTATCGTTCTCCACAAACTGCACACAGTTTGTGTGTTTGCTGATGTTTATTGAACTGATAGAGATGATGCATTTGAAATTACCTGTCACTTAAAAAATATTACTCCCTTTGTGCTTGCTCCTCTTTAGTAGGGCTAGCTAGATGCTGAAGTGATCTAACTGAAGTTAGATGCTGAAGTGCTAACTTCCTGCTAACTTCTAACTCTAAATTCTGTTATCATGGATGCCTGGATGTTAAACTTAATTGTTACACCTGGTAAATGAGACGGAGTTTTGGACCTAGATTACTCCGCGAGGCTCCTGACTACGGTAGCCGTAATGCTCCGACTTTCCATCAAGCGCTGTGGCTTCATAGCTTACCAAATTCATACTAAAACAACTTTTGAATCGGTTCGAGGTCAGTAAACACAACCTGAATTCATACATAAGGCGCACCAGATTATAAGACGCACTAATGATTTTTGAGAAAATTAAAGAATTTTAAGTGCACCTTATAGTGCAGAAAACACTGTAAAGACATTTTGAAAAAGTGGTATAATTATAAAGTTGTTTGAATGTTTTGTAAGCTATCTGATTAAATCCCCTCATAAAAATGCATGCTATAACTGTCATCTGTCAATTATTCCTTAATATTTTTTTTCACTTAATACAAAATATTTTGCTTGAAATAAGTGAAAGAAATCTGACAATGGAACAAATTCTCCAGATCCAAGATGTACTGTCTAAAAAGAAGATCACATATCTCACTGAAATGTTAATGTGTAGCTGATTGCGTCTTATGTTAAGTGTGATGAGATATTTTGGTAAGATTTTATGTTATTGCACTTCAGGGCCTGTGGGCTGGATAGTTAAACCGTGTTTGCTTATATTTGTATATCCTTGTAACTAGTAGCTAGTTTCACACATATGGTCATGTGAACAAGAAAGGTTTTTGTGAAAAACTAACTACATACTTACAAATGAAGAGGGGGTGAAGTGGCAGCCAGGTGATGCTAATTAAATGCACTTGATTAAAAGAAAGGATCAAGGTGTTGCAATGACCCAGTAGAAGTCCACACTTCCACCTGGTTAAAATGTAGGGAGCTGGCAGGTTAAACACAATTTAATGTCTGATATTTAATGTATTGCACAGCTGTGTTTCCACTGGATCTCTCCTACAGCTCATTCATAGCCATAGTCCATGTGTGAATGTTGCTTTTTTAAAAATCCAGTAGAATGTCAAGGAGGGCATTGATTGCTTAAGAAAATTCTTCAGGTCATATAACACCTAAAAAAATATTTTGTCTAGTTTTTAGACAAAGAACAACAATTTATATTACTCACGGCACATACAAAGGAGGTTTACCAAATGAAACTGCATAAAGTGAGGATGTGGTCATTGTAGTGTCAGCTGTAGACAGTTAGTTACAACAAGTGGGAGCTATATACAAATGCTTTGCTTGTGTGTGCATAAATGACAGTTTATTCTCATGTTGTTGTGTCTTTTATGTCCTAGTCTAAACCAAGACCAAATTCCTAGGTTCTGTTGCCATTTGCAGTCCAGCTTCTATGTGATTCAGTATACCACTTTGGCTCTACAATGAAAAGATATACACAAACAGCATTCTATGATTGTAGGTCAGAATAAAACAGACCATAACATTTTCGACTAGCAGATCAGTGCTGAGCTGTGGACATCATAGGTTAAACATCTGTGTTTATTTAACCAACTCTTTCACTATTATTGCTCTGGAATTTTAGTCACAGTTGTACACTTTGTGCTTTTGTATCAAATAAATAAAATGCTAGTTGGGTTTTTTTTTTTTGAAAACAGAGCAAATGTAGTCATTTGTGACCTTAAAGGGTGCCTTGGCTTGGCCTGTTAGATCTTGATGGAGATGAGGTCTACAACAGTGTCCCATTAGCTCTATCTTTCCTCTGCCCTCCCTCTCCGGGTAATGTTGGCTGTACTCCAAATTGACTGGTTTTGATCTCTATGATAAAGTCTGGCCCAGTGAATGGCCTAATGACATCTGCACTGTCCGTCTGTGCTTCCAGACAAATACAACCCAGGAAGGGTCTTCTGCTCCTTATCAATCAATTACATTTGGCTTTGTCAGATTAATTGCATGCTTTGTTTGCTGTAGCTAGGAACCAGGATAGATTATAGATGGGGTTTGGGCAGGATGCTTGTGTGGCTGTTGGTAGGTGGCGTATTACACTTTACTCTTGTTACTCTTGTCCATTTGTGTGTATTTGGTTGAGAAGGGGGGAGGGGGTGGGTATAAAATTGTCTGTAAGATGCAGAATTATCAATTGTGTCATATTCAAGTGAATGCACCTTCTTTGCTTATGAAAAGCTGGATTAATTATGTAATGTTCAGCTCACTGTGGCTAATAGCTGATAATGATGTGTGAGAGGTGCGTCAGACTGGAGAGCATACTGGACTGCCAAGTGCTGTTGGACCCAGGTCAGGCTGTGTTCATCTTACTAATGAGATGTCACATGGAGAAGATGGAGTGACCAGATTGACCAAGCATCATTACAAACTACTTCCCCTCCCCCCAGCTTTGAATTGTGCAAACAGCCCCGGATTCAGAGAGGAGCTTGTGTAGCTGGCCAACTGACGACATCACTCTAAGGGTTCATTTTTCAGATGGGTATTTGGCTGTAGAGAGACAACTAGGTCCGGTTTGGCTCAGCAGCTTTGTTATTTGCAGTGCAGAGGAGCTAAACATGAGCCTGTGGTCCTTATTAGTCCAGTGACTGTAGTCAGTGATCCAGTGTCCCATCTACTCTTGAGCACCACTCTGAGGAGATGGGCTGAGGTTAAATCAACACTTGTCTCCTCCTTCTGAACATCTAAATCTGCAGTAGAGAAAAGTAAGATATTGCTCCTCCCTTTATCCACCCCCTCAGGCTAGCCTCACTTCTCTTAAGTTCTCTGCTGTACTGCCAGTGGGTCAGGTTGATCCCCCCGTCATTGAAACTCATTCGGGGGGCATTAAAGTGTAAACCAGATGAAAAAACAAAGGGCTTAGGCAAATCAGATGGCTCAAACAACAACAACAAACGCACACTCTGTAATCTGCTTAGGGAAATTAATGAGGGGGAGCCCCTTGGCCAAGGTGGATAATGATCCTGGACCACGGGGATGAGAGGCTGCAGTGGATCAGGCAGAAGGTGAGAACGGGAAGGGGGGATTATAGACGGACTCCCACCAGAATCAAACAGGACTCTGCCAAAGGGATCCCACCCCTCCTATGCCCAACTTCAAAAACTCCAGCCTAAGCTGGAAGTAGGTGTCTGTAATCCCCTCTGTGGCTGTAGATCTATGCGGCCGACTCAGACCCAGCTTTCATCCTGCAGCTTGTTCGGCATGCTCTCCCTCCCTGTCCTGGGAACGTAAACTTTTGCACTGTGGCCCCCTTACAGATCGCAGGGATCTGCTGGCTCATTACCTCTTCATTAGCGTGCTGCATCTTTGGCTACCAAGAGGATCAAGGCCATAGATAGAGTCTAGCTGCACAGACTGCCTGTGGGGGCCAGAGACCCGGACACAGCAGCTAGATGGACAAATGCATGCTACTGGAAACAGCAGTTGGCAACCTATACATCTTTGCACTGTTCAAAGATTTAATGTAACCTGTCAATAAAACTTTGTGCAACACATTTTAACACATTTTAAAGAAGCCAATTGTCCTTAGCAGTGCCAAGCAGGACTGTGCCTCAATAGATCCCACAAAATAATACTCCACGTTTGTCATTTTACCTGTTTATTTCTGCTACATGGTTATCTGATCTGATCATCTCAAATACATGGAAGGATTTTTCTTAAATGTATATATACCCTCCTATTTATTAGGTTCTTAGAAATATTGTCAGAACTGTCACTTACATCTTCTCAATATGTTTGAGATACCTTTGAAATGTGATTTCAGATTGAATTTATCTGCTTTTGCTTTTCTTTCTTGCAATTCATAGAATACAGAATGGTTTAAAGGGAGGTTTGGAATTGAGAAAATAAGCAGGCTTTGTAGTGCTTAATGGGGCCCAAAGCTCACTGTTATAGCCCTCCCTTGCATCCAAAGCAGCCACAGGCAGGAACCAAGCTCCATGAAGCCAAGTCTCATCAGCCACTCTGCCATCCTCTGGTGTGATGGTGGCAATACACACACACAGACACACACTTACACAAACATGCATGCACATGCACGCACATGCAGGCACACAAATACGTGTGTGCATGTGCATGCTCCATCTGCCTGTCAATTTGCTACTGGAACACATGAATTTCCCTAACGAGGGACAATAAAGAATATTTCTATTTTATTCTAGCAACTTGGATTCAGACTTATGTTGAACTTGACACTTTTCTAAATTTATCAGAGAGAATTATCTTGTTTCATATATGTATACTGTTACTGTCTAAGTTATTCAGAGCCTTATCTGACAGTCATTTCCAAGGCCATGCATGCATGCATGGCTCCACGTGGTTATGGTCAAGTGTAAGAGCTTGACCTCTCTGTAGGACAGCAGAGTGAGTTTCATTAGAGCACCCAATGGTTACCTCCCACTCTTCTCATGCACAGAGGAAACACTGTGTCTGCACCTTAAGTTGAGAGTAATAGTGGATTTATGTTTCTGGGTTAAATCGACACCAAATGCAAGAGGCCGCTTGCCCTGGCTATTGTTGTTGTTGCACACTCTACATAGATTCAATGCAGACGTATAAATTAAGAGTTTGTAAAATACAGTAATAATCACAAAGATTATATATGATTATTGATGATATAAACATTAATATCAAAGTTATCAAAACATCAAAGTTACATAGTGAAAAATGCAAGATTCACCTTTTTAGCCCGACAAGGATGACTCTCCAAATGAACAATGTCACACTGAGGGGCTTGGCCACAACTGAAAGGAGAGATTCAGTTTTAAAACAAGACTAATTTATTTATACGTGATTTACACACGATTATTTATGCATGTTTCAAAACTCCTTACTAACCTTGAAACTACTGCATTAGAATTTAATTATACTTTAAGAACTGCAGAACAGAAATTCCACTCAAGTTAAGGCTTATGTGACAGAGCAAGTGTCCCACTGAACTGGGTTAGGGTATGTATATCAGATACCATGCAAACTGTGCAAAATTGGACAGTTTGTTATTGAGCAGATTTGTCCCTAAAAACTAAGGTCAGATTTCAGCTTTATTCCTCCAGGTCTGATTTGACTTATATCTGCTGAAATAGATTTTAGGTCCACCAGCGTGGGTCAAAACATGTAAAAATGTTTTATGGGAACTTAAAACTATGAAACTGTACATGCCAAATCTATTTGTACTTTTTATGGGACAGTGCTGACAGAGTTCAAGGGGGACCTGTCTGTGATCCCACCACATTCGCCCAGGTTCCTGCAGAGACAGGCTTTTTCAGAGCAAGACTGAATGTCTTTGAAGGATCATGGGGAGTCTGAAAATAGCGAAATAGTAAAACAGCATAGGGGAGATAAAATATGATGTGCGTGAGCAAAGGAAGTCAGAGTTCAGAAGGTGCCTTGGCATAGACATGAGATTTGAACTGACTAGCATGGTGGTGCAGTGGCTCGTACTGTCTCCTCGCATAAAGATGGGTCCCTCCTTCAAAACCTGCTTGCCTTTCTGTGTAAAATTGTTGTCCTTGGGCCTGCATTTGTTTCCTTTGGGGACTCTGGCTTTCCCTGACAGTCCAAAGATATGCATATTAGGTTAACTGGTGATTCTAAATTGGTCATGAATGTGAAGTAGATAAAGTGCTTGAAGTGTTCAGAATAAATCATATGAATGTATAGTTAAAGTGTGAATTGCAGTAAAAAGCACTTTGAGTGGTCAGTGAGTCTAGAAAAGTGTTACATAAAGTACAGTACTTTTGACACTGTGAGCACAAACACTTGCAATATAATATAAACTAAAATAAAATAAAATCAGAAATGAATTCATTCTAAGCTAACTGAGAGCAAAGCAGGTTATACAATCATATAATAAGATCATAAGAAGGTATTTTGGTTGTTACATTTTAATGTCTTAGGTAAATAAGGAACATGGTGTTACAGGTTTTTTTTTCATAAACAAGTGGTGCAAATCCTAAAAAAATACTCTGCTTTCTAAAATGTTGTACACCCTGATTATTAATATTACAGTTTAAATTATAAAAGCATTTCTTATCAATATATTGGATGTTTTTTGCTTACTTACCAAAGCTAATGTGACACTATAATGCAAATATTTAAGCATACAAGAAGATTTAGAATGCAATGTGTGTTATTTTAAATGAATGGGATCTCAGCTAGGCTGAGGTTAATTCAAACCTATGCAGATATACTAATGTAAGTACTAACCTAATCATTCTGACCCCAACATATCCAGAAATTGAAAATTACATCCCCAGTTTATATTTGGCATTTCTGTTGAGGAGAACACATTCTTTCAACCAATCAGTGAACCCTGTAGTCTGATGAGCTTGCCTCTGAGGTAATGGCAAATGTTTCGGGGCATCTGGTGGCCTGTGGTGTAACTGTCAAGAAGAAGGGGGAGGTGACACTTTTTTTTACTTTAGCGTGACATAACCCCAAACTTTTTTTTTTTACACTGGGCTCGTTGGTTGTCCCTAATTCAGAGCTTTATGAAGACATATGGGCCTAAAGAGAAGTTGATGGGGTTGCCACCGCCTTGCTTGTCATCCAGAATTTTGCGTGCCTTAATCCCTGCTTTAATTTACTCCACTCCACACAGCAAGAAGTGACTAACACTGTCCTCAGGGGGCCTTTCCCTTATACCACGGGTGACAAGGAATATGCAAAGGCACAATTTCTCACCAGGAACAGTGACAGAGAGCAGTTACACTGGGGAGCACACCTCCCGTTTCGGAGCATCTTTTAATGTCACTCATAAGAGCACTCTGCAGTTGCAAACTATTCTTCAGAGAGCCTTTTATTACCATGTTGCTCCGAGGGGTCATTAGGTGAAGATTGTTTGGTGCAGAGGATGCAACTATTGATTTGCTGAGAGATAGACTTTGGTGGAAAGTTTGTGACAGTGCAAAAAGTCCACAGAGACTATTTTTTTCAGACACAATCTAAACTGTTTTCAGCCTCTTTATCCTTTTCTCCTGCCTTATTTTTCCCACTAGTCTAATTTTCCACTGGAATGCCGGGTGAGAGAGAGGCCGTTGACGGGCACAAGTAATTGCTATCAGTCTGTCATTAGGTTCTCTATCTTGCTCCCTCCCCCTTTTTTTCTCTGTCTCCCTACACAGGCCTGTGCTCAGCATTGCTTACAAATAAGACACTTAGGAGACGAGTGGAATTTGCTCCCCAAAAGCTGTGATGTATTGGATTTTTTACGGTCAGAGCAGCTCCTCCAACTGCCTTTTCATTCTCTGTTGTCCTGAGAACCATTTTCTCTGTGTCTGCAATATTCACCCTCTCTCCCACTCTGTCCTCTCCTCTCCGCCTTTCAGGGTATCATTTGCAATTTAATGCTTACCTGGGGTGAGCCTTGACAATAGCTTCCACCATGAAATGGTCCAGGCCCTGCCTGCATGCCTAATGAGGTTGATGTTGAGCTATTTAGGTCATTGTCCCTTTACAATATCTACTTAATGCAACTCCATGGGAGTGGATTGTTGGAACGGTTAAAGATTCTATTAAGTCTTTACAAAAGCTATTCCATTCTGCTGTCCACCACATACTACTGGGGCACTGCTCTACTTCACTTTTGCTTTGTGAGAGGATGTTGCAACAAAGCAAAGCAAGGTGGTGCAATGTTGCTCTTGAGGGTCACTCGACTAATATCGCTTGAATATTGGGAAGTGTTTTTGGAGGTGAAAAGGCAAACATCCAGTCAGTCAGCAGCCTATTTAGTAACATATGAAATCTGGATTGAGCTGGCAAATTCATATTAATCATCGCACAAAATGATCTGCCAAAACAGACGGCCAACACCAACTATTAATCAGAGCAGAACCCGTGACAGCCTTTGGAATCGAAAGGGAAGGAGTCAGAGGGGGGGCCTCTTTGAGAGAGTACTTGATATGAAAACTGTGTTGTTGTGCTTTGTACCAGCCTGTGGGAGTTTTTAAACAAGCCCATATGGTGGTAGCCACCAGCTTTGGAGAAGGTGGGTGGGTTGGGGGGTTAGCCAGGGCCAGGATTTCACACAGTCAGTATTGAGTGGGATTGAGGAGGCGAGCTCTTAAGCTGTCTTTTCAGGCACAGCAAAAGCCCTCCATCTGGCCTCCTCTAAAACTCAGGGCGAGTTTACTCAGCTCCCTGTTGGCTGATTGGGCCTCCTGAAGCAGAAGTAACAGCATCAATAGTGTAAACCCTTGCCACTTGAGAGTATTACATTTCTTTTCATGCTTGACTTAATCAAAAGTGGGGAAGTGAAATTTACACCTTTTTGATGTTCTTTTTTCCCCGCTCACTAAGAAGGGCGATCTTAACCCATTTGATCTTCACAAGCGCCCACTAAATGGCCAAATATGCCAAGCAGACGGAAGCAGACGGTTGGCAGTTGCCAGTTTGCGCAGGGTCACTGTTGGAGCACTCCATGTGGTGGGGCAGGCAACCTCACAGAAGGCTCCAGTCTTAACAGAGTCCAGCCAAGCTTCTGTCTGGAGGCCCACTGTCTCTGTCCGCACTCAGCCAAAAATCAATCCACCCTCATGCTGATTCTCGCTGCTCTGCCTGAGCCAGTGTGAGACTTGTGTTGACTGTGCAGCATCAAATGAACACTGTAACTGGGGCTGTACAACAAAACGGAGAGACAAAAAGCACTAGCCAAGTGTCAATGGTATGATGTTTATATTTGATGGCAAAAGCAAGGCTGTACAGAGTCAAAGTCCGGCTTGCAAACATGGGCTTCATGTACACATCAGTAAACTGAAATTTTACTGAGTATTGAGCCATTTAAAATGTGCTTTTTAGCACAGATATAGTTTAGCCAGCAACGAGCTAACTAGCGTTTTCTGTTGAATCAATGTTTTGACTATAGTGACCTCTCTAATTCAAGCTGTTGACTGGTGCTGGAGCAGAGGGAGCCAACCTGGGAATGTGTGAAGATTCTCCTCAACAGGAATCTGGAGAGAGAGCAGTTGCTGGAGAGCTGCTAGCCAGTGACAGTTGCTCCAGGAGCCTGGCTTAATGAGTGTGTGATGTCTGGAGTCTTTAGCTCATGTTAAGCCCAGGCTATGGCCAGGATCTGACTGATGGAGCTCTAGGCCACAGTACTGTAGAGTTTTGTTTGCACCTCTTAATGAAGCTGGGGGCAAGCGACGCTGCCTGGCCCTCAGCCTGCCCTTCCTCTCTCCCCAGGACCAGCGTTGTGCCAGCCAAGACTGCAGCGTAGACCCACTCCATTAGTTCCTGTTTATTTCCCAGGCTTCCAAGCCCTGCTCCCTTAGTCACTGTGTACAAGCATTTCTCCCCCTCCCCTTTCTTAAACTGTTGTTGGTTATTTATTTTAGTCCAGTTTTCTTACTCACTCTCATACACAAGACGAGAGGAAAAAAGAACTAGATAATTGAATGCTGGTGCCCTGTGGAAAACAGTGTTTTGCCCCTCTTCGCGTTTAATATAAATTACCATTACAGTGTCTGGGCTGCAAAAAATATTCTGTGTGTGTGTGTCTTTGTGTGTAGAACGAGTTTACTTGGTGTCAGCATGAAAAGAAGGGGCCCCCATCCAGGCAGCCAAAATCCTGCCGAGGAACTTGTCTGGGATCGTGATGTTCCGACAGCTCCACTGCGACAAGATACATAGTTTCCATTCAGCAACAAGCTTCTTATTGGTTACTATAGTTTCACTAATGCCCAATTGAAGGAGATGCCTAATCTCAACAGAATGGGTTAAAAGGTGCCGATGTTCAGAGCCACAAAACCACATGTTGAGAGTCAAGGGACCAAGGCCCCACAAAGCACAGCTCCTCCAGCTTTGATGTGGCCCTATCAGGGGCAAGAGATTGAAGAGAATAGGGGGAAGAATACACAGCGACCCCCGCAGCATACAAACCCCTCGAAAGACTCGTTCACAATGACAAGTCCTGAAAAGCAGGTCAGGGATTTGATAAAGGTGGACCATCTCTGTTTTATGATCACTGTCATTATAATCAATATTTCTCTTATTTACATAATCATCAATGATCAGAACTGCCCCAAAATGTGCTTAGTCATAGCAAAACATTATTGCATCATGTGATTATCTCGCTTAACCCAGCCTGCTACATCACAAAAAAGTCTGCACACTTTGCTATATTTCTGTTTAGACTAGAAAATAAGAAATGGAGTAGTGAAAAGACAACATATAATCAGGGAGATACGCAGAAGACGATCAGAGCTGAGGAACTGCTAGTGGTTATGGTGAAATGTGGTAAGTCTCTCACAGCTCAAGTACTTTTCTGAAGTAGCCTGTGGAGGACAACGTGTATGCATTGGGGGTTGCTCTCTGTTTCAATAGACTGTTGCTCAGTGGCTCTGAGGAGTAATTGAAAAGCTAATATTGTTCAGCATATCCCAGGGATTACGCCTTATTGTAGTAACAAGTATGCAATACTGCAATGTTTATTTTTGGTCAGGCTTTGTTGCAGCCACTAATTGGTGCTGAGTGTAAAAATGTGGGGTGCGCATTATCGTGGCTGAGTCATGACAGCAAAAACAGTTCCAAACTAATCGCTTGCCCTGTGTTATCTTTGGAACGCATTTGGATTAAATTCCGACCCACGGCCAAAGACACAATTGACGGGCATCGTTTTACAAATGTCGTGAAAATGAATGTCTGAATATGTTATTATGTGGTTGATTCTGGGTTGATTCTGCTTTTGATGTTTATCACACAGACACGGGGACAGCTGTTTGCGAGCCCACGTATTTATTACGCAGACATTAACGTTACTGTTTCAAAAAAAATCTCACACTGCATTGCTCTATCACTGAGCATTGCCATATCTACACTCATTGTGTGGTTTATGGCAGATTTTAAATCAATTAAGTCTGTAATTTGTAACAACTGCTGAGACTGGTTCAGGCCTAAACAATGGCAATGGGATAACTGCCCTTTAGTGAAGCATCAATGGGCTTACAATGTGCTGAATTAGCTGGCATATTAATGACCAGCCGCAATACCCCTCCATTCTCCTCACCCAAATCTGCTTATGCAAATGGCCCATGAATCTAGTTCAAAGGAGCCTCTTTTAAGTGAAGCCTATACCCATCCACACTTGGGGCTGTGAGAGAAAGTGACGTGAGAAAAGTTAGGGACATTT
>VUQR01009649.1:59552-76706 GCA_015108515.1 Hemichromis elongatus | reverse complement strand
TCATAGAACATGATCCAGTTAGCATGCATCTCTGCTGGTTACTAGCATGGTAGGGGTTGCTGAGTCCATAGGATTGGTCCGCACAAGGGGGGGGGGCAGTGAGTGGGTTAATCCAGCCAATTGTGACTGTGTGTTTAAAATGTGGTGTTCAGCAGGAGGGAAAGCAGGGCCCATCCAAGTTCATGCCCCTGTGTGAAAGAGAAGAGAAAGGCTGTGGGGTTTGACGTTGAAGAAATAGAATAATCCCCTTCACATTTGTTAAAGGGCCACTGGTCTTTTGTGTTGGCCAAGACAAATTTAAAAGGCGATGTCATAATGGTTCAATTGGAATGATATCTTTGAACACAATAGATGTGGCTTCTTTCCACGAACAACTTAAAGCCCCATTGTTCCTATTATTGGGTGAGATGTTTGGATACATGCGTATACTCTGAATGAGAATAAGTTGTTGTATTACAACCTGTAATAAAATATTGAGCATGATTACACATGTTGTGATCTCATGAATGATACAGACACAGTGAGACAGGAAGGGGGGGCAGGGATGTCTCTTTATGGTGCCTGCAATTTATTTCCTCATACAATTTGCCAATGAGGCCAATGAGTAGAATTAATTCACAGAAAAAAGTGAGAGATTATAAGTTTGAGTGGACATGAAAATGTTGAGATGTATTCATGTGAAATTCAGTTTTGTAACTTGAGTGAAAAGAAAATTGTTGTGATCAAAAGCTGCACTAAAATGTTCTTATGAAAAAATATTTCAATAAACTCATTCTTGTTCTTCTTCTTCAAAAAAAAAACTTTTTAGATGAATTGTCTTTGAACATGTTTGGTTTTCATGTTTGTTTTCTTTGGAGCTTTCAGTTACTTTGTACCTGAGATTAGTGATGATCTATATGTTGGATTTAGGAGTGGACATTTTTGCTCAAGTTAAAAGGGCCCTTGTTCTCACATTTACATTCAGGGTGAAAGTACAAGCCCTACAGTAAGCACTTTAATATCCCAAATAAATAGAACATTTATCACCACTAGCTGCACTCCTGTTGTAACAGCCTTTCTTTACAATTCCTGACATCATGTGTTTGCCTGCATTTCCCAACAACTGTTGCCTGTGTATTTTGCGGCTTAATGCTAAGTTTATCCATGAAGTGCACATTCAACACACTGTTAACTCTCACAGGGAGTTGCCAATTAAACACAAAGCCTTAATTTATAAATCTAACTCTCTTAAGTACACATAATACCCATTTGAGAGGTATTATTTATTATTGTAGGATTTTTCATGTGCTTGCTGGGAATAGTCCAAGTTTGGAGAGGCTGTGTGCCAGCAACAGAAGCAGTGACAAGGCTGACATCCTGATGCTCACTGCTAGAAAGGGAGGTCATTCAGGAAAACATGAGCGGCAAAAATGCAAACAGCTGTTAGAAAGCCGCCAAAACGTATATAAAGAAAATTGCAGATAATAAAATAATTTCATATTTTGACATTTTAGGTAAAGACACTAACACAATAAAGTACCATCTATAAACTTAGAGACTTAAAAATAGCATCTATTTATTGATTGGTATTGTGAGTAATTATTTTTGTTCATGGTTCTTCTGGAATGTCCAGCAAATATGGTAGCAACTTCTAAAAAAAGGGGGGGGTAAGTTTTAAAAGTATACATAAAACCAAATAAAAAGTAAAAGCAAAACAACTCCCTTGTGACTTATGACCCACACCTCCTCTTCCCCATCCATCTTGGCATTAGGGGTGTTGGATGTGGGCCTCTCAGTGAATTTTCCCTCCTTAAAGAAGCTCATAATGGCTGTGTGAAGTCCCTAGGAGGGAGGGTTCCACTACGTGACAGATTCTTCCTGTCCGTGAAATTCCCCCTGCGATAATTTGTCTTTGTGCTGATGGGTCCGTAGCTCCACGCGACATGGGTTATGGCAGCGAGGGCGGGACCGTCCTCATCACCTGCCATCTCCGTGGCCCTCTTGACACCCCACACACATAACCCCCCACCCACACTCACACACTCTCCATTCTTCTGTCCTCTCTATCCCACACCCCCCACTTTCATCTCTCCAGCAGGAGCTGTCTGCTAACTGGCAGAGCAACCAAATAATGGAGCTTGTCACAGGCCTTGTTCTTTGTGTTTTTCAGGACTCAAGAAAAATGCAAACACTCTATTGTAGTCATTAGTTTTCCCATCCTTTCTGCCTCGGGTTGTGGATGGGGGATTTGACCTGGTTCAAAAGGGACTCAGAGAGGAATTTGGCTTTTTAGAGAAAGTGAATTCTTGATGTCACATGCTTGGTGTGTGTGCATTATGTATTGTGAGTGTACATGCTTGCGTGTGTCCCTACATTAATATGTGCTTTAGTGCATCTTCCTATATTTGGTATACACTGCATGAAAAATCTCACAATGATTTAGCTGGACAGATTCCTGTGAAATGGAACAATAGAAAGAAAATTTTCAGGGAACCAGAAGCCCAACAGATGCATGGTTGAGGTGGAGATGTTTGAACCTTGCTGAGTGGATTCTGGAAGAACTAAGGAGGTGCTTAGAGGTAGAAAATGTATGCTACAGCCATCATACAGCTCTATAAAGCTAAAACAACTACAACACTGCTAAAAATGTCATGGCTAAACTTTGCTTTTAAGCACTGGCATTTCATTGTGTAAAAACAACTAATAGAAGAAGCTGGAAATAGCACTAGCAGCTGTGTGTACCTGTACATACTGAATAAATTGTATTTACTGACAAGCACAGTTGGATTTTAATCTCTTTGTCAAAACCCATTATCCTATTTTGTGCATTTAGTATTTTTGTGTAATACAGAAGCCTTGAAAGGCCGAACAGGTCTAAACAGGAATCAGAGACAGTGCTTGCTATTCTCTGCCAGTGCTGTTATCACATTGTGTGAATGCATGTAGAAACAAATCAGTTGGGTCCGATTGAGAAGCTCATCAATAGGCAAGGATGGACAAATAGGAAGACCGTGCTTGCTGCCTTTGTACTCGCTTTAGATTCAGCTGTTATCTGGAATGTACCAGCTGTCCACTGTACACAAAAAAACTGCTGCCTTTCCCAAACCTGATCCTGGCATCGCACAGAGTGAAAACGAAGCACAGGCCCCAGGCCCCTGGGGTACGTCTGAAGGCCCCTGGGAAGAAACTGATGGACAGGAGTGGAGGAGTATAGCAACAGGCTGGCACTCACACTGAGCCCTGCATGCTTTTGAAAAGAACTTAGGTACATTTTAGTGTATGCAGGTTCAGTCTATGTGTGTGTCATTGTTTATGCATGTCTGTGTGTGTGTGTGTGTGTGTATATACGTGCATTCTTGCAATAGGCTGTAAATGTGTGTCAAATTTCTGAGTGGGACTTCCAGACACTCGAGGAAGTACTTTAAGAAGTATGTTTAAATATAGCCATGAAAAAACGAGTGTCATATTTACGCACATGTACACACATTCAGGCTACTCACCAATCTCTTAGTCCAATGCAAGAGGCCTTATAACCTCAGCATAATAGAATATGGAAGGCACTTTGAAGTTAAGCTTATTTATATATGGAATAAGGAATTGGCCTTTGACATACAAGCTACCCATTCAACAACAAAGTCTTTACCACATACCTGAACGGCCACGTAGGATTAATGTGTGTCAATACCGGCTCTGGAGGCACACCCATAGCTGTCTGAGCCGTAATTCTCAGCATGTTTAAACTCACATAATATGAAAGGGCATTTGTGTATGTATGTGTTGATGTGTTGTCTTTGTTTGTCGTTTGCTGATCATTTTTAGAGAAACCCAGCCGCTCAGGCTCACGGCTCCATATGTATTTTTTCACAGTTCATTTAATGTTGTTATCTTGCATTATCCATGGTATTTCGCCTCGTCTACATCTAGTGCTCGGCACAGCCCTCAGGTTATAGGCCCCCATCTCACCCATCTTACTAAATGACTTAACCAAACTAATGAATTACCCAATTAATCAGAGCAGGACCCTCTCTCTGCCCTTAAGTGCTCATTTATAGAAGGAGACCGCCCCTTTGACCTATGTCCCTCTAGGGCTGTTTCAACCAGCTTCACTGCGTAACATTAAATAAATATAATTTCAAGGCCATATTAATTCCTCACTTACCCATCCATAAGTAATTAGTCACAGTTACTGTATGCATCCCAGGTTGTCAATACATGCGTGTCTCAGCTGCATAGATGTGTGCATGCATGCCTGCACAAAGTAGACCTGTGTTTGTTGGCCTCTGTGTGCATTTAATCCATTTAAACCCAGTCCAATTCAGCCACTTCCTTTCACCGCCAACCTTATCTGTAGCTGCTGGGGACAAAAATCATTTGCGGTGGAGTAAAATGACTGAAAATAATGGGGAAATATCAAGTGCATCTTTTTGCTCCCCCATTTATTCCACCCATTCTGAGTGAGCTTTATCGGGCTGAACACATCGCAACATGCCCCCTCCGTTTTTTATTTTACTTAGATTTTATTTTGCCCACTCAAACTTTTCATTTTCTGACAGATTGAGGCACCCTATTTAACAGTTTTATTCATCTGTGCCTGCAGGCAGGGACTGACGTTACAGTCAATAAAAATGGGAGAGCTTTGCAGGCACCTCTTCTTCCCCTTCCCTTTGTGTGCAAAGTGGCAGCCGTGAATTTAATCGAGGGAGAATGTTGTGATTACTTAATGGTTTCCCAGGCAGCCATGGACTGGAGAATTAAATTCCGCATCTGCTTTCCAAGGCGTTAATCTCCTCTCCTCACATTCCGCCTGTTATGATGTGCACACAAGAGATAATGTTTAAACCGACTAAGGCAGGGTAAACCAGCGCAGGCTGTTATTGGCTTTATAATTACATAATTAACTTTTTGTTTCTAATCGTTACGGAGGTAATGGCTCCGCTGAAATGGGGGGCATCTGCCGAGCAGAAAAACCAAATCAAAAATCAATAATCCATAGAATGCCATTACAGTAAGTGCTTAGTCTTGAATCATGAGAGAGAGAGAGACAGAAAGATGGTGCAAGAAAGGAGGGCAGGTTTGTCTCCCTTTTCCTTTCCTTCTTTTCCCGTGCAGTAAATGAATCTCATTTGAAGACAAGAGTGTTATCTGTGGGAGAGAAGGCCCAGCAGCTGTGGGGAGCAGCAGGGTATCAGGCTCTGCCAGGTGTATGGCAGGAGAGAGAGAGGGCCAAGAGCCACCGTAAATTACACCTGGCCTCCCAGCACCGCTATTGTAGGGCGATTGACCCGCTCCAAATGAATTCCATTTTCTGCAGGTCCCTCCTTATTTCTAATTTACATTGTGATCATATATGTCTGAAAAATGATATCATAAAAAAGATGAATGTACTAATTACCTCTCCTCTTATCTCTCCCTCGCTCAGTGCTCACCCCTTTGGACTTACTCCTCGCAGCATGTAAGTATGTCACTTATTTCATTGTGACAGGCGTAATGTATTCACAAAAGTGCACCATAAATACAGGCGTTCAGGTTGGCCACCTTGCACTCACATCGGGGGCCTCACAATGCCATGCCTGCTCAAATGAATGGCGAATTGACAAACATTCCGAGAGCCAAATTACCTCTGGTGTCACTGTAAAATTAGGTTCTTGACCCGGCCTCTGATGCATGCTTATATTTCTACATATTTTCATGCATGGCATCTAGCCATTGCGGTGTGAGACGAGGCTTCCGATGAGAAAGGGGTTAGGGGTATTTTAATACACCTGTGAAATGAGACTCTACTCGTCATGAATATGCTAAAGTAGAGCTGTCACAGCAGTCAGAGTGATATCCCCTCACCTCTACCAGATGAGCTGAGGGCGGGATAACTGACTTCTACTCTGAGGAATAGGGGAACCAAGCTTATGCTGCCTGCCAGTGTGATTTTAACAAATAGGCTTATTAACAGTTCAGAGGCCAAGGACAACAGCAAGGTTATGCAACTGTATAAGTATAAATGGGGAATATGGGAGAATGATTGAGTTGTCTTGTAGGTGTTGAGTAGGTGCGTACCTGTTTCATTACTTGTCTGAATGTCTTTGGTGTCCAGTGTCAGAAATTACTTAAGGATTTTTTTTTTAAATTTCTCCTCACCTTGGGCT
Organism: Hemichromis elongatus; assembly: GCA_015108515.1. Taxonomy (NCBI): domain Eukaryota; kingdom Metazoa; phylum Chordata; class Actinopteri; order Cichliformes; family Cichlidae; genus Hemichromis; species Hemichromis elongatus. Next base: position 70,587 of record VUQR01009649.1, on the reverse strand, counting down.
GAACTTGTACTCCCCCTGACTACATCTGTTTGCTTAAGATTTCACCTTAAAAATGACTTTGAATCTGTGCGTCTGGCATTTTTACCTCTGCATCTGCTCGACTCTTCAACAACACATGCTCCATCATTTGACTGTATTCCATGACACTTCGCTTTGGCACTTGACCTCATGACCTCATTCCCAGACTGCTATAACCATCTATCAGAAACCAGCATGGCCAGCAATATAATGGATATTTACTGTTACTCACTTATTTTAAGGGCAAACTTCCGAAACATCTAAGTTAGCGGGGTTATGCATAAAGGCAGCGTCCATTTCCCAAAGTTGTGTACTTAAAGTTTTTTTTTTTCATTCATTTATTTTTTTAATATAATTTTCTATATACCCTGTTAACTATATTATACTTTGCATTTGAAATGATCTATTTATGTCTTTTACCCCAAGGTATGACAATGCCTCAGATAAGTATTTTTATTCACTATTATCAGTATTATGAGTACAAAATACTCTTTGTCGCTAATGTGTTTCTGGATTAATATTAGCTATAAACTAAAAATCTAATTTAATATTAACCCAGAGACTCTTGTAGTAGAAGTAAACTTTTGTAGAGGAACATATTCTGGTGTGACAACACAAGGCTTTCCTCAGAAACACCTCATTTTGTGGGTAGCCATTACCCTTTGGTGTCACATTTGGCATTTGTTTTAAGTTGAGTCTTTTCAGGCACTATCTCTAGCTGTAAAAGCTTGTGTGAAACGCTTTGCTTAACCTGCTGACACAAAAGAACCACTTAAGCTGTTTTCCCCTTGATCGTCTACGAACCCAATGACTCACTTTCCATTTGAAATCAATAACAGGGAATGCCGGTGACTGAAAGTAACCACAGCAAAAGGACGTATGCTCTGAAGGATATTTAAACCATAGGGCAACCAAATGCATTCTTTATTTGACACGTGCACATTTCTGAACAATGTTGTGTTTATTTTATTGTATCTCAAATAGTGTATGCTCCTGTTTGTATCAGCTTTATATGTATGTATATGCAATTCTTGCATTTGTCATATTTGTCTTATTAACCCATTTAATTCAAGGGAAAGTTTGGTGAGCTGGTGAAAAAAAACCACCAGAAGCAGGTGGTGAAAAAAGAACGCATCCAGTGAGCAAAGCTATCCTGGAGGGGCTTAGGGTTAGTGGTGTGTACACCCTTACGACTTGGTTCGGATATCTGGAGGGCATAAGGCCACCTGGCCAAAGAAGGGAGCGGCAGTGATTAATGCACCTTGTTTAGGGTGCCGTCATCAGAATGAGACAGACGAAGGCTCAGAATGATGGATGAGGGCCGGAGCAAGGGCTGATAAGACATGGCCCATGAATCTGTTCTACATCATCGGCTCCTTTGATCACTGACAGAAGTTCAGAGATGGGTCTGTGCATCTGTCCAAACAAACAAAAGCCTCTTCCCTCCCAGACGCCTCCCTCGCTCCGCATTACCACAACTATCCCCCACCCCGCCACCCCCGAAACCTCAATACCCTGCCTCTCAGGTTAGCTCTCACTTGTAAACAAACGGCAGAGACAAAAATTGAATGACAGAGAGAGGGTGTGCATCTTTGAGCAAGACTGAGTCAAGAAAGAGAAGAAAGAACATGAAAGAGTGAAACATGGATCAGAATAGATAGCGAGACAGAAAGAGAGAGAGCAAAGTATCCATAAAAGGGCTTGGAGCCTGTGAACCATGGCAGCACGGTTTAAAGCCCCCCAAAAGGAACCCTTCTCTGCAATGACAGATTCGGCAGATAAGAGATGATCCATGAAAGCCGATCGGTGTGCTGACAGCAGGAGAGAGGCCTTGGCCCCGGCCGGCAGGGTGCATTACTGTGGGCAAACGCAGCTGTCAGGGCCAAACGGGCCCTTAACTTTCTGCCATGCCACCACACTGACGTCACAGAGCAAGGAAGGGTCTGTTCACCCCCTGCTGCACTCTCTTCAGCCACCGAACACTGCATTCCAGCATTGAAATATTCCCAGGCAACTCCATTGCTCAACTTCATTTCTGGGTGTATATCAGCTGGCAGGTGATGAAATTAACCTATCTCAGCAATTCTCTGACATATTAACAGTGTGTAAAGGAATGCAAGGGCATAGTGAGTGAGGGATTTTTGACAGGTAAAGCATAAAAGATTAGTCTTGGATTTATTCCTGAGAATCACACTGAGCCACAGTTATGAGGCCTCTTTTACTCTTCTAACACTGTTAGACTAAAGAGCTTTAACACTATTCTCAAGATAGACAGACAGAAATATGGACAGCATGGAGAATGAGATCCACTGTGTAAAACAGAAGACTTTCATGTACTTTCCCTGCTGAACATGCGGCCGCTTGGTGCTCATTCCACCGGCTTCCAAAGAAAATTACCCCATTTACCAAGGGGGTTGAGAAAAAGGAGTGCAGACGATTCCCTGAAGGAAATGAAAGGCAGTAATAAGCTATTTAATTTATACTTGAAATTATTTTATGCTCAATAGATACACTCTGGGTCCTTATTGCTATTTAAATGATTATTCTCGCCAAATTATTTTAATCCATTTTCAGAGGAAAATTTCTACATCCTCATTTAAACAGCTAAATGGGGGCATCTTTTAACTTCATGCAGTCGACATAGTAAATTAGAGTACTAAAAGGCCTCCTTTTATTTTGGCATTCATTTCAAAGTAGTAGCTCTGTAATGGATATCCTCACATACTAATGCCGCATTATTTTACATATAAATGCTGATTAAAGTGCGCAGACTTATGGATCCTTGGCTTACCATTAAAATGTTTGTTTGTGTGTGTTCTCTTATGAGGAGTATTGGAAACAACCTTGAAGTAAAAAACACTGTTATGCAACTTTGAATGCATCTCTTTTTATTTAATTTTAAATTCAGCAAAATCTAATCTGAACAACAGTAAAGACAGTGAAACATTATTCACGCTACATAGTGCAAGTCAAGCTTTTAAGGGTGTCACCTAAGAGACTATTCTCCTATGTAGCTATTCAACGCTATGTATCTGTATAATATAAGAGCTCGGGAAATGTACTTCACAGCTTTGACCTTGGTCTGAGAGCTGATCGATTCGGTATTTTTTTTCCCCCTTTTTGATCTTGTATCTCTCAGAGTCCTGCTTCACGTCTAAATCTGGTGTCTTTTTCATCTGTTCCTCTCTCTCCCTTTTCTTCTTTTCATTCTCTTGCTCACCTTTCTACTCACATTAAAAGCTGAGGTGAATACATGAAAAGATTGGTGACCTTTTAATGAAAATGTCAGTATTCCTGTAGCGGGGGTAGGGGCAAGCACTATGTTACAGAGACCAAGTACAGTCTCCATGACACTTGAGCTTTCAAAAACTAAGCTACATGTTCCATGACACATCCTAAATGTCTCTTTTTCTTTGGATCACTGATTTAAAGTTTTTTTTTTCTCTGACATTAGGATAAAACCATCTTTGGCTTTTTGCACTTTGATTTTCAGTAGAAATACTAATATATACAGAATCAGTCTATTCCCTATTAGCTCCTTTTAGCTTACATAATACAGAGAGCACAGTTAAAAAAAAACTGTAGAGAAATTGTATAAGTTCCTAATTTAAACCACATGATTTGGATAAAAGTCAGCTGTAAAGAACATGCTGCATAAACAATTCCTCTGTGATTTCCACAGCAGTATTTCAGCCACAACTGGGCTTGACAGATGTACACCTGAGAAAAAGTCACTAGGGCTAATGTTACTTTGATGTCTTCCTTTCTAACACTCGAAACGTTGTCTCTTTTTTTTTTTCTTACCTCTGTGCGTCGGATTATGAGTCCACCTTATGAAGCTGACATGTAGATCTTTGTGAGTGGCTCACAGTGGCAGGAGCCACAAAGAGCAGTCGTGATCATTTGTCGATTGTACCTCTGCCTTTTGTCACGTTTTGTCTTCCATCTCTATTTTTAGTGTGGCGAAAAGACGTCAAGGCGAAGGTGTACTTTAAGTAAGTGACAGCCTGACGCCCAGCTTTATTTGATGCTTGCCAGATCAAAGCCTCACTGCAGGGCACGCTAATTTGAAGTCCACCGCAGTGATGATCGCTGTGCATGATTACCCCACAATGGCACTCCTATTAATCACATCACTCTGATTATTCTAATTTGATTTGACTTAGTGATGCCTCTCCTCAGTGTTACCTCTCTCTCTCTCTCTCTCTTTCTCTCTTGCTCGCTAGCTCTCTCTCATCACCGTCATCACAACGTCTCCCAATAAAACTGTCAAGTGGGGCGACTGCTCTCCGCAGTAAGTGGATGACATTTAAAAGGCTACAACATGACTGACAGTGTACTCACAGAGGGAGGGAGTGAGAGTGCAGAGGGGGGAGGAAGACAAGAACAGGGAGAGACAGGAAAGATGAGGGAAGGAGGGGATGCCCATGTTAATACTTACAAATGACTAATGTCTCCCTCAGCAGGTGCCACGGCCAGACAAACTGGATAAATATTGAGATTCCTCCAAGCGCAGCAGCACACAAAATGAAACCCAACTGTTTCTAATACACCTCTTGAAGTGTCTGGCCCCATTGGGTAGCTTAGTTCTGTCTTTCCATATCACTATGCACGGCTAATTGTTCTGCGTGTTTGGTAAATGCTTTCACGACACGTAATATTGTATTGTGTGGATAAATATTGTCTGGCTCATGCTGTCAGAATTTATTAATATGTACAGTAGAAGCATGAACTGTTCCTACTGTATATGGACTGTGGGTTTTTTCCCAACTGCATGAAATTATTGTACAAATATAGTTGTGGTATATATGTTATACTTTTATTGCATATAAAAAGCTGTAAAAAAAAAAAAAAAGCGTAAAAAAATAGACCAACTACTATAGTTGAAAACACAACTTGAAAGCAATAGATCCCCATGTTGTCAGCTTCAGAGGTAACAAAAATAGCTTTTTCTTTGATTGACAGCTGGCAGCATATTAGCAGTACTTTCATTGTTTGACTGTTGATGAAAATTTAAATTATAACGTCTTGTCCTGTCCTTCCTCTTTCCTTTCCAATGTAATCAAACCAGCTCAGAGTGAAGATTTTGAATCCAGGGCACTTGGTAACCTAGTACTGTTTATTTTTATGTCCAGAGAAGTCAATCCTTCAATATGTAAAATGCCATGAGACTTTTGCCAAATGTAGCCCGATGGTCTTGTGTCTGTTGCAGGTCTGTGATAAGAAAGAAAATTGAAAACAACTGAAGGTTGGAGAATTTTTTTTCTAATGCGTATTTAGCGTAACACAAACTATGATCTTTTCCTAAACTTAACCCAGAATTTTGGTTTGCTAAAGCAGGGATTATACTCAGACACAGACACCATGAACAAGTAGTTATCCCTGTTAGGCTTCTTTGAAGTCTATGTGAAGACAACTTAACAGGTGCATGCGTAGTTAGTGTATTGTAAAGTTTTTTTTCATAGTGAGGTCCACATGATCAAAAAAAGTTTCAAGCAAATATGTAGCCATGCACATGGACCCTACACTCACCATTCGACTGGGAAATGTATGTGTAGCGTACGACACACACACTTTGCTTGGGTTCAAGAAACCGTTTTATTTCAGTGCACCAGACAGTTTTTCTCCAGCTCTCTCCCTTGCGTCCGCTCGACTCTCCCGTCACTAAATAGGGAAAAGAGAAAAGGAGCACTGTCAACTACCAGTCACCACCTGACGTACCTGCTTCCCGGTACGGCCCCGTTGAGCTCACTGCACCACTCCTCCCCTGCAGCCGAGCCAGGGACCACGCCTCCGTCACAGTATGTTATTTGGAGTCTAAGAAGCTTGGAAAGAAAAGCGTCTGGTGTAGATTTCATGAAGATGCTTTGCCTCTCATCCCAGAAGCTTCTTCAGTTCTAAAAGTAAGTTTCTTTCCAAGCTCCTTAGACTGCGATGTCCTGGAAGACTGAGAACCTTCACAGACATATGTTATTTGGACTCTTGCAGACTTGTGGATGGGGAAATTACACAAAAACTGAAAAGAAAAAGTCCAAAAAAATCTAAAAAATAGCAGTTGAAGTTTGTGTCTGTGTGGAATTTTTGGTTTTTATACTTTCTCATCTGACAATATATTTTTTCTATTGTTTGCCTTCATTTAAATTTTTTAAAAGGTGCCAACTGTACTAAATTTCTCAAATAATAATCAGGTTTATGTTCATATTTAAATATATTACTAAAAATTCTAATCAGATACAAAGACTTGTTTTCAGTAACATTGTAAATGTGCCCTTGTGATAGTGCGAAGTTGCCAACCAATCTCTAACTTCTCTACTTCCTCAACATCCCAATCTACAGCTCAAATCAAGAGCTCCACCCTGACTCCATGGGTCTATGGGTCTAGCCTGTGACAGCTTTTGTGCGTCATATGCTCTATGTCCTGGTCCGAAGCCCAGACAACACCAAATCACATCCTCTTTCCAGACAATAGACCTGGCCTGCCATGATGTACCAACACAGCAGGCATCCACCACTCCGTAGCGGACAGGAAGCTGCTCCAGCTGACCCACTGCCTCTTCGCATATACAGTCACAGGAAGTTCCCTCAGCCAGCCAGTGTTCACATGTTGCTGCTGACACATACTGTTCCAACACAGGCGCACATCAATCAGGCAGGAAATAATTTGTACTATTCTCAGAGCATAAGGGTGTATTTTAATGTGTGCCCAATTTATCCTGTACAGTTTTCAAATGGACGGCAAGTTTTAACAATGATATAATTACAAATAAAGGAAATATACTGACATATACAGAACAAACATCACTGGGGTTTTTTTTTTTTTGTCTAAAATTATCAGCAGTTTCCTTTACAGATAAAAAAAAAATCAGTATCACCATGTCTGTGATGATTCCTAATGTCAACTGTAATGATAAAAGCCTGCCAAAGTCTGTTTCACTTCCTCTTGTGTTGTTATAGGACATTGTAAGCACGGGCATTGTCAATAGAGTCTTAGACATTTACACAGAGACTTGATAAAAGCCATTTGCTTCAGTAAAACATACGTTCTCGTTCTTTGTGTTGGTTCAGGAATGAAACATTCTTGAAATTATCCCCGTCTTTCCATGTTGTTGGAAGTTCAAAAAGATTAGATATGGGATAATTTCCTTTGTCCTTATTTGCTTTTGTTTCTGATGATGGTGATCCACAATACGGGGATATAAAAGCTGCTGTTTATATTTAATATTAAATTTTTATTTCTACTATAGACTACTATAGTACATTTACATAAAAAGGAAAAAAAAATTGCAGACATGCACCAAAATACTAGATCCCTGCTGTCTTTGATACATTCTTAAGGCTGTAAAATTCACACTTACTGGACCGAAACTCAAAGACAGAGTGGCCCATTTGGCATACAGATGGCACTCCTGGTAAAACGTAGTGTAACCGGGGGTATAAACCATGGCACTGTGTGGCCTAGCAGCTAGGGGCAACACATTTTCTGGACAAAGGGCTAAGATGTTTTTGGCTCAGTGGTGGGTTGTGGCCGAACCGTGGGCCATAAAGCTGTAGCCATATGTTGTGCAATTCTTATAGAAGCTGTGTGTCTTTGTGCATGGAGCTGGAGGGTCACACGTCTTTGTGTGCTATGTGTTATGGTGTGACACTGCCATTATGGATGAGTGCTGACAGCCGGTGGAATGGCCACAGACAGAGGGCTTGTACTTGTTGTGTTAACACTGGCGGGACACAATAATCTGCTACTTGTAAAGCAGGTATCGTCTTGACAAAACCATTATTGTCTCCACATGGTAATGAGGGCTAGGGAGGGACTGGGAAATAGATTTAGAGGAGACTGGTTCTGGGCCTTGGCCTGCCTGAAATAGTGGTGCGCTTGGAGTGGGGTGGGGGGAAAGGGAGGCAGGGGAGTGGGACATTAGGTTTGTTCTTTTGCATCACTGAGCACTGGAGAGTTGTCTTAAATTGGCACAATACAAATTAGCTGGGGTAAAGAATGGAAGCCACAGAAGAGGGGGAAAACAGATGACAAGCCTGAAGATTTAAGTCAAACATACAATAGCATGCTGTAATGCCCCCCTCTTTCTGCCCACATCTTCCTCTCTGAGCATAGGATCAGTGTGGAATGAAAAGAAGGGGAAAAAAGAAAACAGGGAGTGTTGTTGGTGTCTTCTAATGATGCAACCAAAGATGCAAGTCAATAGAGCAATTCATTAACAAATCAAAGTCCCAAGGGCTTGCCTGGCAGCATGGCTGTGTTCGTGAAAGCCCTTCTTCAGAATAGAGACCCATATGCTAGGGTCAGGGTGACACCCCTCTCCACACTGTTTACCATTCAGCATACACACACACTGTCGTTGGGGTCATCGCTAACACATCCACTGCACACACAACAAAATTTCCATATGGTCCATGAAAATAGATACGCCGTTGGACCTCTTTTACTTCCCACGCCCTGGCCTTTAGTGTCTTTGGGTGCTGTGTGGTTAGTCCGTGTCCACACGCTTTAGGTGGGTTAGAGAGACAGGTTGGGGGTCAGTAGGAGTTCTGCGGTTGATGAGTTTAGACATCCAGCCTAGTCAAGAGCTTAAAGTACAGTGCTCATCATTCTAATCCAACCAAAAATGTTCCTTTCCATTACTTTTACTCTTTACCCTTCCTGCAGTGGGCTGTTATGGCCCTCCCTGTTTGTCTCCCGTTCTTTATCACTCCCAACCCCCTGCCTGTAGTGCACCTTTCAGAGGACTTTCAGAACTCTTGCAGCAGCGGCGTTGATGTTGTTTCATAAGAACGTGAGGGCAGTACTGATGGCCGCCTGTGAGTGTGAAGCCCATTGAGACACTGGTGACCCGCTGAAGAGGATTCCAGCCTGAGGGCACTTCACATGACTCTTTCAAATCCACACAAATAAAGCTCTTTATGGCCTGAAAGTGGCCCCACAGAATGGGTGCTACAGAGCCCCCTGAAAAGCCCAACACGATTGTCATGGATATTACAAGAAGCGAGCAACAACGGACTGAGGAGACAAGTGTTGATCAGGAACAAAACTCGAGCAGACTTTTCCGCGAGGCGGGCCAGGGAATGTTGACAGGCCGGTGAATGGTCTGTTTAACCCTTTGAAAGTGAATGGGGGCTCCCTGAAACAAATGCATTCTGATAGACTTTGTACGCACTGGGACACAAAAAGTACACTAAGCCCCTGCAAGGGAACCAGGCAGAAGGCAAGAGACGAAAATAAGATTGGAAAGGTGGGAATGTGTTTGCGCCAGATTCCATCAGCCCGGCTCTTCTATTTTCTGGCTTCAACGCTTCTCTTTTGAGCTCAACAGAGAGATGATTTAAGCCTTGACTGGGCTCTAGCATCCATTCTGACTGAGCCCATTTAGAGTTTTAGACAGACTGTTTGTTCACAAGAGTATGCTGTGGTTTGATGGAGAATGTCATGCCTGAAGTGAATGATATTCCACTGGCACTGGCAGTCATTCATTCAGTCACCTAAAAACTTTATTTCTCTATCACCACTTGGGGCAAGCTTAGAATGCATTGTTATCAGATTTTGTTTCATTTATCCATATAGGTGTTCCACCTACACCTGCCAAAAAGAATATCTTGCCATCAGGAAACGACATGGATGAAGGAGTTGTAGTATTTTTTTAAAAAAAGTTAATAATAATGTAATTTTAAAATGGTAATTGCAAAACCAAAAATGCTTTACTTTGTAATTAAACTTTGCTTTAAAACAGATATTACTCCTGCTGATTTAAAATGGGGGCATGTGACAGTTATGTGCCTGTTAATTGCAAAACTGCTCAGCATTGCTAATTGTTCCACGGGTGAATGAAATAAGGCTCTGGCAGGGCTACTCTATCAATTGAATGGGGTGAGTGCAGGCCACTCTAGCTCTCTGCTATGTCACCTGTGGGCAGCCGCACATATATGTTAATCCATAGGTGGTCAGTGATTCATTTAATTATGTAGTAATATATATTTGTTGTAACTGAAAAACATGGACACCCAGGACAGTGGAAGTAACGAGCTGGTCGTATTTTATAAGAATTTTATTTAACATACATGCGACTCATTTCTGCATTACATTCCACCTGACAAGATTTCGGGGTTCACTCCGGTATGCATATAAATGTGCCACTTATAAGTTGCTGCATGTTCAAATGTGCCTACATATCCAAACTCAACATGAGTTTTCTCCAGCAAACTGCTACAACTGTCAGCCTCCTAACTCTCACACAGCCTTCTCAGAGAGCAAAAAACTTCTCCAGCAGAGCTCCTGCATGCTGACGGTAATCCAGAACTTTGGAAACTGCAAGGGGGAAGAGAAATGTGCTTAGTTCAGCTCCTTCTTGTCACAGGGTGTAGCTTGAGTGGGAGCAGACATGGCTGCCATTGTGGGAGCATTCTGTGTTGCTGTGTTTGTGTCAGGAAGGCTTTCAGCAGCGAGCCTTGTGACAGTGAGGACGTGTGAGGTGCATTGAGATGTCCTCGTTCTAGGAATACTGCCACTGCCACCAAGAGACCAGCCAATTATGCCTCAAGCATGCAAATGTCTTGCAGAGAGAGAGAGACAGAAACAGAGAAAAAGAGAGCACGCTAAGACAAAGACACAATAGGGTCTGTGAAGGTTCTGTGTGTGCCCTAGTCAGTCTGAGACTGTTGTTTAATTGCCATGTTTACCCAGTGACTACATCCCATGTCATTAGCACACAGTGTAGTGTCATTTGTGTTGTCACACCACTCTATAGCACCATGGGGTCATTAATGCTCGACTGGCATGAGCGAGGAAAATTGACATATTTTATGTGGGAAATCCTGGTATACTCCATGGAGTTGTTTTCTCTACTCTTTCAAACAGCCGTGGGGCCAATTAATTTTTGACCAGTCCATTTCCCAGGGACTGCTGTTGCTTTTAATGGTCTGGTTAGCTAGCTCTCACATGTCACTGTGTATCTGATGAGACAGATAACTGTAGTCTTTCATAAGAGGGTTACAATAAATGCAAAAAAAA